>CAUYQU010098889.1:0-54808 GCA_963574635.1 Cheracebus regulus
GAAGCGGAGAGGGAGGCGGGGACCCTGCTGTCCGTCCTACACACGCACCACTCCCTGCTTCAAAGCAAACCACCATGGCACACGCCTACCTATGTAACAAACCTGCACATCTGCACGTGGACGCTGGAACTTCACAAAAAATTTGAAGAGGAGGGTGTTGAACAATGAGAACACATGGACACAGGGAGGGGAGCACTATACGCTGGGGTATATTGTACTATTTTTAAAATACCTATTCTAATTCAGAATACTTTTATTGCTTTATTCTGTCTTTTATGTTATTTTAATTATACACAGTTGCCATATGACAGTTTTGTTAATTGATATTCTGTCACTCACAATTAACAGTTTGTCTAGTCTTTTGTAATTTTGAAATGTGAGCTTATCTTCATTGTGGCTATATCTATGGAAATCTTGTGTGCCATGCATTGAAGAAATGTCTCTCCAGAGAGGTTCTGCATTTTCCTCTGCCAGTTGAAAAACACCAAGTATTCTCTCAGCTTAGAAATTCCCAATCATTTATTTTCACAAGGTTTTCATGTGCTTGGTGTTCAAAAGCAGGACAATGGCTGCACTTGCTTTGAAAATATTTCAGTAAGAAGTTCTAAAAGTTCTGTATAACAAGGCCACTTTGTAATGTGGCCACCTGGTATAAAAATAATCTACACCTAAAGCACCTAATCTCATTGGCAAGGTTCTAGTGAACTGAAATAAGACCAGACTTTCAATTTATTCAAATAGCCAGAATTAGGACAAGAAGTTTCTAATGTATATAATTTATATTCATTATAGCTTCTGGGTAATACTTATAACTCTAATAGTTATAAATTTTTTTTCTTCTGGGTGATTTTAATTTGCAGTATTTAATCCAGAATTCCTGTTTAAGCTAACTCAGCAGGGATAACTGCTTCACAGCCCTCCTCATCCACTTAACACAAAGTTTTCTTTAAAAAAAAATCCTGTGAGCAAATGACAGAGTAGATATTTCTACCTCTCATTCCTCCTTAGAAATGTCAATAAAACAATAATATTAATACAAAAATATCTTGAAGAGAAATTCAGAATCCAGCTAAGCAAAAGCACTCCAGAAAAGAACAAACTTAAAGCAGTCTTATTCATATGGATGAAAGAACAATTTTATTTTACCTGCATCAGTCCCTCCCCAAAACAGGCTTAGCTCAACACTAAGATTATCTAGGCTTGTGACTTCTCCTATAGGAGGTAAAGTGAGAATGGAGCATGTGTCTGAATGCCTGGCCTCCTGACTTCTCAAGAGCCCTCCTTGGGGCTGACTTGGAGATGGGATCTCCAAGTTGTTCAGTGGTTAATATTAGGAGGGATAGAAGTCTAGAAACAAAGGAAAGAAGATGAGCCTTTTATACCAGTACTGCTCTGCAAGATTGAGAATAGTTCCAAAATTGAAGTTTTTCTTCCATATGGGAGGGGAAGAAGTAAAAGGAACCTTATTCCTAGCCTAGTACACCCTCCATAGCGCTGGTTTCTAACTCACCTAATGCTGTGCACTAAACAACCTAGAGATCCTGGTCTCTTAGGACAGCTAGGAGGGAAAGGGTGAGCATCCCCTTACAGCTGGCACTGCTCTGTATAATTGGAGAAAAGTACAGAACTGAGGCTTTTCCTCCAAAAGAGGGGTTAGGATATAAGGGGGTCTTGCCCTCAGTTTTACAGTGTGCTCACTAAGGAATCACTCTCTGTCTTGCCTCATATTAAATACCACTGACAAGTAAAGGTCTGTCTCAGTCAAAATTATTCCATAAAGATGGCAAAAGGTAGCTGCTTATTCAAATGCACAGATGACAAAACAAATCTATAAAGAGCTTGAAGATTAAAGAAAACACAAAACAGTTAAAAAAGAAAACAAATCTCTAAAAATCAAGCCCAAAGAAATGGAGATCTGTGAATTACCTGAAAGAGAATTCAAAATAATCATCTCAAATGAAAGAGAAGAAATTATAACTGATACTAACAAAATACAAAGGACTCTAATAAATTATTATAAAAATTTATACACCAACAAACTGGATAATCTAGAAAAAAAATGGGTAAATTCCTATACACAGAAAACTTACCAAGACTGAACTATGCAGAAATAAAATATGAACCTCTGTCAGTGATACTCCAGGTTAAAAAAGAAAAGAAAATCTACACAGACCAATAGCAAATAAGGAGATAGAATCATTAATAAAAATTTCTCATCAAAGAAAAGCCCAGGACCTGAAGGCTTCATTGCTGAATTCTACTCAAACATTTAAAGAACTAATACCAATCCTTCTTAAACTCTTCCAAGAAATTAAAGAAATTATATTTCCAAACTCATTTTATGAGACCAGTATTATAATGATACCAAAGCCTGACAAAAACACTTCAAGAATAGAAAAATTACAGCCCAATATTTCTGATTAACATAGTTGGAGAAATTCTCAACAAAATTTTGCCAAACCAAATTCAGCAGTATAGTATAAGTATCATTCATCATGATCAAGTGGGATTAATCTCAGGGATGCAAGGATGGTTCAACATATATAAATCTACTTATGTAATATAACACAGTGGCAGAATGAAGGACAAAAACAATATAATCATCTCAATAGATGCAAAAAAAATTCATTTTGCAAAATTCAACATTCTTTCATGACAATAACTCTCAGCAAATTATTTATATTAGGAATGTACCTCAAAACAATAAAGGTCATATATGAGAAGCCCGCAGCTAACATCATCCTCCACAGTGAAGAGTTGAAATATTTACCTTTACAATTAGAAACCAGACATGAACACCTACTCTTGACACTTCTATTCAGCTTAGTACTGGCAATCCTAGTCAGAAAAAATTAAGCAAGAGAAATAAATAAAAGGCATCAAAGTATATTAGAAAGGAAGAAGTTAAACTGTCCCTGTTTATAGTCACCAAAATCTCATATATATCAGGGGAAAAAAGCTGTTATATCTAATAAATTCAATAAAGTTTCAGGATACAAATATACAAATATTAGTAGCATTTCTATACACTAACAACAAAGTATTCAAAAAAAGAAATCAAGAACACAATACCATCTATAATAACTATCAAAACAATAATAAAGTAGGAATAAATTTAACCAAGAAAGTAAAAAACCGGTATACTGAAAATTATAAAACACTGATGAAAGGAATTGAAGAAGACATGTATAAATGAAAAGATATTCAATGTTTAGGAACTGGAAGAATCAATATTGATAAAATGTCCATATGACCAAGAGCAATCTATAGATTCAATGGAATCCCTATCAAAATTTCAATGACATTTTTCACAGAAATAGAAAACAATCTCAAAATTTGTATGAAACCACAAAAAGCTCTCAATAGCTGAAGCAATCTTGAGGAAAATACAAACTCAGAGGCATCATATTCCCTGGTTTCAAAATATACTACAAAGCTATAGAAGTGAAAACATCATTGTACTGGCATAAAAACAGATACATCAACCAATGGAACAAAAGTAAGACTGATTAGAAATAAATCCATGCATCTGTAGCCAATTGATTTTTGAAAAGATACCAAGAACACACAATGAGGAAAAAAACAATCTATTCAACAAGTGGTATTGGAACAAATGGACATCTATAGGCAAAAGAATGAAGTTAGACTCTCATCTCACACCATATACAAAAATCAACTCAAAATGGATTAAAGACTTAAACAAGAGACCTGAAATTACAAAACTACTAGAGAAAAAACATAGGCAAATCTCCATGACATTAATCTTGGCAATGATTTTTTTGAGTATGAAGTCAAAAGCACAGACAGCAAAAGTAAAAATAGACAAATCATATTATATCAAACCACAAATCTTCTGCACAGCAAAGTAAACCATCAACAGAGTGAAGAGATAACCTACAGAATGGAAGAAAATATTTCCAAATGATACATCTGATAAGAAGTTAATATTGAGGAAAGTATCTGAATATACATTTCTCAGAAGACATACGAATTGCCAACAGATATTTGAAAAGGTGCTCAGCATCACTAATCCTTATGGAAATGCATGAGATACCACTTCACATCTATTAGAATGGCTATTATCAAAAAGACAAAAGAAAACAAGTGTTGGTGAGAATGTGGAGAAAAGGGAACTCATTCACTGTTGGTAGAAATTTAAGTTAGTACAGCAACTACAGAAAAAAGTATGAAGGTTCATCCAAAAACTAAATATAAAACTATCATATAATGTAGCAATTCCACTTCTGAGTATATATCCAAAGAAAATGAAATCAGTTTGTTGATAAGATATCTGCACTCCTATGTTTATTGCAGCATTATTACCAACAGCTAAGATATGGAATCAACCTAAGTGTCCATCAAGGAATGAATGAATAACGAAAATATGGTGTATATCTATATATACAATAGAATATTATTACATGTGTAAAAAAGAAGAAAATTTTCTCCTTTGTGACAATATGAATGAAACTGGAAGACATTACACTAAGTGAAATAAGACATATACATAAAGACAAATAATGCATGATCTCACTTATATGTAGAATCTTAAAAAGTTGACCTTTTAGAAGAAGAAAGTAGAATGGTAGCTACCAGAGGCATGGGAAAATGTTGGTCAAAGGGTAAAAAGTTTCAGTTATGCAGGATGAACGAGTTCTGGAGATCTAATACATAGCATGGAGACTACAGTTAATAATACTGTATCATATGCTTGAAATTTACTGAGTAGATATTGTTTTCACCAAAAAAAATTAATTATGTGAGTTGATGGATATGTCAATTAGCTTGATTGTAGTAAACATTTCACAATGCCTATGTACATCAAGTTGTGTACCTTAAATATACACAATTTTTGTTTGTTAAACAAGATTAAACCTCAATAAAACTGGAAAAAATTATAAATGAAAACAGAAAAAAAAAAGAATTCCTACATCCTCCCTTTTACTTCTCTACCACCACCCCCAGCATTAATCAACATAGAATCTCCAATTTTCTCTGGTTTCATTAGTGTATGTCCTGTGGCTTCTTTTCCTAGGTTTTCCCTCTGTAGCTAGCCCCTTCCATTTCAAAAATAAGTTTGAGCCTTGTTTTTAATTTCCATTTCTCTTCATGTTATGATAAATCTCATACAACTGTCTCTTCTCTTTTAGTATTAAGCATCAAGGCCTAGACCAAATGTACCCAAACTTTTTGGTCTCAGGACTTTTTACACTCTTAAAATAGTGAGGCTGGGCATGGTGGCTCATGCCTATAATCCCAGCACTTTGGGGGGCTGAGCCGTGTGGATCACTTGAGGTCAGGAATTCAAGACCAGCCTGGCCAACATGCTGAAACCCTGTCTCTACTAAAGTATAAAAATTACCTGGATGTAGTGGTGCATGTAATCCCAGCTACTCAGGAGGCTGTGGCAGGAGAATCCTTGAGCCCAAGAGGTTGAGGTTGCAGTGAGCTGAGAGCATGCCACAGCATTCAAGATTGGGCAACAGAGCAAGACTCTATCTCAAAACAAAAACAAAAATTATTGAAGACCCCAAAGAAACTTTATATTTTTTTCATTATTGAATGTCCCATATTGGAAATTAGAACTGAGATAATATTTATTTCCTTATTTATTTCTAAATGACTATGATAAACTAATTTCACATTAATGTAAAGGTGTCTTTTCATGAAAAAAATCATATTTTCCAAAACGAAAAAAAAAAATAAGAATAACATTGTTTTACAGATTTGCTAATTTTAAAATATCTGGCTTATCACAGCTGGATTCTCATTTCTGCTCTCACTTTGAATCTTTTGTAATATCACATTTCATGCAATGATGAAAAACTTCACTATTCACTCATCAGATATTGAGACTGAAAAAAGGCAAATACTAATATTATTTTGAAATAGTTTTGGTCTCATGGAGACCTTGAAAGAAACTGAAGAACCACTAGGAGTTCAGAAATTACACTGAGAATTTCTGATCTAGAGTAAGTTCCACGAAGCCCAGCCACCCAAGCCCAAGCTGGAGACACCACCCTAATCTAATCCTAGCACTATCAGTTTCATCAGCTTGATATAACAACATTATCTTTGTAGTAATATATATCTCCCAGAAATAACTCAGCGAATGCTACCGAATTATGTATACATGCTATATATTAGTTTTAAAAATTGCTAAACTATTTGCATGTCTCACATGAGATATGCAGAAAATATATAAGTCACCTGAGTAATTCAGAGGTTTTGTGTTCTTTAGGTATTTTGTGATGATTTGTTTGAGCAATTCCTCAGGATAATTTTAATAATATCACCTTTGTAAATAAGGTCGTACAGAACAACAGAAAGAACCAGCTTGGGAATCAGTGAACTGGGTTCCAGTTCTGCTTACTGCCAATTATCTGTGCAGGCTCAGGCAATTTTTGTATCCTCTCTGAATCTCAGTTTTCTCATTCTCTACACCTTTGTAGCTCTGATATTCTAAGCAGGGCTGATATTGCTTAGCTACATGCTGTTTGAAAATCCTTTGCAGTGTGCATCCCAGTAAGGTTGGTGAGCACTCTTTTAAACATGTGAACAAGCTCCTTGCCTTGACAGACAACACCTGAACTGTGTCCAAGTGTTACCATTTTGATCAATAGCTGTGCAGTCTCTTTTTCATGTATCAGAAGAGCAGAGCTCTGCTGTGCTTTGCAAATGTGCTTTAGCTTGTAGAAATGTGACAGTAGCAACATCTGCTCATTAATATCTGAAGAAAGTGTAGTATCGCTGTATTTTTGATGATTAAACGGCACAGCATCCTTGAGATCATTTAGAAGCCCTCCCTCCACACCACACATATTCCTCCATTTTCATGGAAGAAAACATTGCCACAGTTGGCTGGAGTTAGAGTAAGACTGGAATCCAGAGAGCCTGTCTCTGAGACAATGGATTTTTTTGCTACATTCTCCAAATATACCACAGTGTCAAGATTGCTAACACAAATATATATTTATAGATACAGGCACTAATGTAAATAAAATATAAATTAACCAAAATTATGTCCACAGTGTTTTACAGTCTATAAACAATGTATACCTCTGCTATCTTTATTTGAGCCTCACTGAAATGGTTTGGCTCTGTGTCCTCACCCAAATCTCATGTTGAATTGTAATCCCCAACATTGGAGGTGAGGCCTGGTGGGAGGTGACTGGATCATCGGTGTGGACTTCCCCCTTTGGTGCTGTTCTTGTGACAGAATTCTTAAGATATCTGGTTGTTTAACAGGATGTGGCACCTCCCAGCTCTATCTCTTCTTCCTGCTCCTGCCATGTAAGAAATACCTGCTTCCCCTTCACTTTCCACCATGATTGTAAGTTTCCTGAAGCCTTCCCAGCCATGCTTTCTGTATATCCTGCAGAACTTTGAGTCAATTATATCTCTTTTTTTTTTCTCAATAAATTAGGACACTGCTCCCTGCATTCCAGCTGCTCTAGCTACTGCCTTGGCTCCAAGGGGCTCAGGTACTCAGGTTGCTGCTTCAGAGGGTGTAAGCCATAAGGCTTGGCAGCTTCCACATAGTGTTAAGCCTGCACAGAGTGCAACAGTTAAGGTCTGGATATCTCCACCTAGATTTCAGAAGATGTATGGAAAAGACTGGATGTCCAGGCAGAAGTCTGCTACAGAGGCAGAGCCCTGATAGAGAACCTCTACTAGGGCAGTGCAGAGGGGAAATATGGGAGCCCCTACACAGAGTCCCCATTAGGGCACTGCCTAGTGAAACGTGAGAAGAGGGTTACAATTCTCCAGACCCTAGAATGATAGATACACCAAGAGCTTGCACTGTAGAACTGGAAATGCTGCAGGCACTCAGTATCAGCCCTTGAGAGCAGATGTGGTAGCTAAGCCCTGCAGAGCCACAGAGGTAGAGCTTTTCAAGGCCTTGGAAGCCCACCTCTTGTACTAGTGTGGCCTGGATGTCAGATATCAAATCAAAGGAGATTATTTTGGAGTTTTAAGATTTAATGACTGCCCAGCTGGTTTCCAGGCTTGCATGGGGCCTGTATCCCCTTTCTTATGACCAAGTTTTTCCTCTTAGAATGAGAATATTTACCCAATATTTGTACTCCCATTTTAATTTGGAAGTAACTATTTTTTTTTAATTTTACAGGCTCATAGGTGGGAGGCAAGATCCTTGTCTCATTGGGACTTTGGACTTTTGAGTTAATGCTGGAATGAGTTAAGACTTTGGGAGACTGTTGAGAAAGAATTATTGTATTTTAAAATGTGAGAAAGACATGAGATTTGGGAGGGCTAGGAGCAGAATGATATGGTTAGGCTCTTGAGTTCCCACCCAAATCTCATGTTAAATTGTAATCCAGGTCAGGCACAGTGGCACCCACCTGTAATCCCAGCACTTTGGGAGGCCAAGGTAGGTGAATCATAAGGTCAGGAGTTCAAGACCATCTGGCTAACATGGTGAAACCCCGTCTCTACTAAAAATACAAAAATTAGCTGGGTGTGGCGGTAGACACCTGCAGTCCTAGCTACCCAGGAGACTAAGGCAGAAGAATCACTGGAACCTGGGAAGCAGACGTTGCAGTGAGCTGAGATTACACCACTGCACTCCATCCTAGTTGGCAGAGCAGGACCCTATAAAAAAGAAAAATAAAGAGGGAGGGAGGGAGGGAGGGATGGAGGGAGGGAAGGACGAAGGAAGGAAGGAAGGAAGGAAAGAAGGAAGGAAGGAAGGAAGGAAGGAAGGAAGGAAGGAAGGAAGGAAGGAAGGAAGGAAGGAAGGAAGGAAGGAAGGAAGGAAGGAAGGGGAAAGGAAAAAGAAAAAGAAAAAAAGAATAAATAAATAAATATTTGTAATCCTCAGTGTTTGATGTGGAGCCTGGCGGAAGGTGAATGAATCAGGAGGTGTATTTTCCCCTCACTTTTCTCACGAGATCTGGTTGTTTAAGTGTGTGGCACTGCCCCATTCTCACTCTTTCTCCTGCTTAAGCCGTGTAAGATGTGTTTCCCCTTCCCCTTTTACCATGATTGTGTGGCCTGAGGCCTCCTCAGCCATGCTTTCTGTACAACTAATAGAACCATGAGCCAATTAAACCTCTTTTTTTTATAAATTACTCAGTCTTGGATTTTTTTTATAGCGGTGTGAGAACAGACTAATACACTCACCACAAAGAAAGCTGACAGGTGGAAGGGTTAAGTGACTTGTCCAGTGTCACTTGACCAGGTGGTAAAATAGCCAGCCCTGAACACCAGCTCCTCTGATTCCTGGTCTCATATATTTCCTGGACTCAGACTTGCCTTCCATCAAACAGGCTTTTTACCAAGAACTTAAGCAGATCTTCCCACCACTTCTGGCTGCTCAGTGATAAACCTGAAAAGGGTTGTTTTAGTTGGCAATACACTCCTAACTATTTACACGTTCTAATCTACTAATTTCAACACAATAATTGAGTTTACTTTTCAGAAACTCCTGAACAGGAAACTAACCAAAATGTTTGGGTTGATTTTTGGGGTGCTGTGAAACAGCTCATTACTATACATATAATCATGTTAACATATGATGACATGAATGGGTGGTTCACGCAAACAAAATTGCTGAATAAGCCATTTTTGCTCTCATGCTTTTCATCATATAATTTTGATAATTCCTTACATTTATACAAGAAGCTGCAGCATAGTGATCAAACGGAAGCACTCTAGTGGTCATATCAGGGTTCAAACCATGGCTGTTTTTCCAGCTGTGTAACCAGAGGTCATAGTCCTCATTTAAATAACAGACATAAAATTGTAGCATATACATCAAAAAGTTAAAAAGGTTAAGTGTGGTGATGCTTATAAAGGGCTTAAAATTGTGCTAAGCACACAGGAAGCATGCAATGAATGTTAGGTATTATTATTGTTGCTGCTGTTATTATTTATATAATGAGCATCACATTATCTCCATTTTACAAACAAGAAAACTAAGACTCATAGAGAAGAGTGATTTCATAAAGCCCCAAAGTCTTAAGTGGCTTTATGGGAACTTCTTTGCTAAAACCCTGTTAAAGATTAATCAGAATTGGTTGAAATCAAAAACAAGAAGAGGGTAGAGGAGAGGAGGACTATCAGGCTAGAGAGGTGTGAGAGACCTCAGAAGGACCCTGTGAGACTGCACTCAGCTGAATGTTGCCAACCCCACATTTCTGCTCTATTTAATAAGTGACTAGTATATGCCAGCCTGCTTTCCTCAAGTGGCTTGGTTTTCCCTCCAAGTGTGACAACCACAGAAGAATCAGTCAAATGAAAAGACATATTTTAGGTCATTTATTAAGACAGCCTCTAAAGCAGAAGGTCAACTATGTTTAGTTCTCTACTTTGAAATAACAAAGCTGTTCCAATTCAAGAGCATATCAAGTATTTGTACATAACCTTATTTTCTTAAGAGATCTGTACATTAAAAATAGACTGTTAGCTAAAAGTAAGAAAAAATTCAACTTAACTATCTATGGTGAAGTTCTAGTTATTGTTGTTATTTTAATTCCTAATTTGCCTTGCACTGGTCAATACCCTATTCAATGAGACAAATCTACCTGTTACTGGCTTGGCTTTGGTGACAATGCCAAATTGTAGTAATAGTATCGAAATCCTTATTAATCAAATTATGTTCTTATCTCTTCAGAGAGAAGTAGCAAATACTTGGTAAACTGGCATGTACTATTCACATGTTGAGTAGCATAAGTACATTTGTTACTGACTTCATAAGAAATCCAGAAGTGGTCGTGGGATTCACTTGGGGGCTCGGTGTCATTAAGACCCAGATTTTTTTTTATTATCCAATTTTGCTATCTGAAAGATATTAATTACTGTCCTCTAGCTTGTAACCTCATGGCCACAAGCTTCCAGAGCCCCAGATATTAGCTCCTCATTCAACACTATTCAAAGCAGGAAGGAAAGCATGAAGAAAAAAAGGCTTTCTCTTCATGTGGTTCTATCTTCACTCAGAGGGTCCAGAAGATTCCAAAGATCCCCCAACTCATCCAAAACTGGGACACATGCCTGCCCCTAGACCGAATATGAATGCAAAGGAGGATGAGATTGCTATGATTAAGTGAAACCAATGAGAACCCAATCCTTTGTGGCTCCACAGCACACTACCATCTGAACAAAATTAGGGATGTTAACAAGAATAAGGAATGTCTATTGGATAAGAAAGGAAATGTCTACCATGTAAGTCTTAGCTCTGTCCAGACCACATGAAGCTTAAGAAGTCTGCCTTCAGGGAAAATGTGGCATTCTGCAAGGAGGATAAAGGATGCATTCAAATTCTTAATGTCATATAGATTCACTAGGAACTTCTGGAATTTAGAAACTACGAGAAGGCATATCTCCCATGCGTTATCTCTCGGGCAAGTTTTTCTTAATTTTGTAAGATTCTTTTTCCTCAGGAGTGTGTTATGAGGACTTTTGCATACATATTCCACTTATGTAACAAGGATTTTTAAAGTTAATAGAAAACATTTTTCCATAAGTTACCGGGGTACAGTTGGTATTTGGTTACATGAGTAAGTTCTTTAGTAGTGATTTGTGAGATTTTGGTGCACCCATCACCCAAGCAGTATACACTGCATCGTATTTATAGTCCTTTATCTCTTGTCCCCATGCATTCTTCTCCCCAAGTACCCAAAATCCATTGAATCATTCTTATGCCTTTGCATCCTCATGCTTAGACCCTACATATCAGTGAGAACATATGATGTTTGGTTTTCTATTCCTGAGTTACTTCACTTAGAATAATAGTCTACAATTTTATCCAGTTAACTGCAAATGCTGTTAATTCATTCTTTTTATGGCTGCATAGCACTACATCATAAGATATGAGACATGTATAAATATACATATATCCACGATTTTGCAATTGTGAATTGTGCTGCTATAAACATGCATGTGCAAGTATCTAAGGACATGAATAGACAATTCTCAAAAGAAGATATATAAATGGCCAACAAACATATGAAAAAATGCTCAATGTCACTAATGATCAGGGAAATGCAAATCAAAACCACAATGTGATACCATCTTACTCCTGCAAGATTGGCCATAATCAAAAAATCAAAAACAGTAGATGTTGGCATGGATGCGGTGATCAGGGTACATTTCTACATGGCTGGTGGGAATGCAAACTAGTATAGCCAGTATGAAAAACAGTGTGGAGATTCCTTAAAGAACTAAAAGTAGAACTATCATTTGATTCAGTAATCTCACTACTGGGTATCTACCCAGAGGAAAAGAAGTCATTATTCATAAAAGAAAACATTTATAACAGGTCTTGACATGTGGCAAACCCTAAACTTACCTTATTGCTATTATTGTTAATTGGTTATGTGGGGTCACTTTTAGAAAATCATGAAATCTTGAGAATTTGGAGATACATAGGGGAGCTTCATAGATTCCTTTAACACGAACGCATAATAAGGGAAAGAGTGAGCTGGTAGATAGAAATTTTATAGGAGCTCCACACACGACTTCTGAGAGAAGAATAAAGGCACACACTCTGAACCAGCAGATATTCAGTGGACCCAAATCTGTCTCAGAGTTCTAAATAACCGAAGAAGCTAGCAGTATGAAGTTACCAGCCCTTGGAGAGTCTTGCTTCCCCAAGTCACTTTGGGGACCAATTTAAGAAGTTCCAACAAGAGCTGGAGAGCACAAGAACCGTGATCTGCCCTTAGAGGTGGTACTGAGATTGTGACGCTGAGCCGTCTCCCTGTAAAGGAGTCATTTTAGGAAGCAAGAGACTAGAAGGATCCAGAGGACCTTTCAAGAGCTATTGACAGGAGTAACTGGGAGTTACCACAGCCAGCAGAGAATGCTCCAGGGATCAGTGGATGAAACAATATAGAGAGTAATAGTCACCAGGAGATGGTGGCACTGGCACTCCCTGTCCCTGAGGGCTTTGATCCTTAAAAGCTTATGCTATCAGCAGCAGTTTCTAAAAGACTGCTAAAAACTGCCAACAAAACTGACCCTCATTATTCAAAGCATCATACCCTAGGCCAGAACCAGGAAGGCTTACTGCTCAGAAGTCTCTGGCCCTCTTCATCACCAATTCAGGGGATGAAAGCACTGGTCATCAAACTGCCAACTTTAGAGAGAATAGCATGGGTTTGAAGTCAGAAGACTTGAAGTTGAGTTCTGGATTTTCTAGTCTGTGACCTTGGTTAAATTTCTTAAGCTCTCTGAGATTCAGGAGATTAATGAGCCAAAGCTTATAAAAATGATTAATATATAAAATACCAGGGAAATTTTAAACATTTTATCATTTTTCAGTATATTTCTCAATGAGAAACAAAATTAACAATTTTTCACAAGGAAACCTGATGGGAATATAGCCCCAGAAAATCTGGGTGGAGACTCAAGCCAGTTTTGGAAACCCTTAACAAGAACCTGGCCAGAGGCTGAGGTTTGGAGAATAAAAATCTTGCTAATGAAAAGGATCAGATTCGAACTTGTGATCTCAAGTCCTTGGGTCACTGCATAAATGTGGTATGAATTTTCAGCTGCCTAAAGTGCTGAAGTCTCATTTTGCTTCAAACGAAAAACCACCTGAAAGTTTCCTGAAGAAGATTTTTTAAGGGAAGATCTAAGCATAACATATCTGTGGTTTATCTTCTATCAGTATAGTCCCTTCCAACGCTTCTTCAGAAAACCAGAAGGCAGCAATATTTCAGCAGTTAGGAGAGGACACATTACAAGATGCAATCATAGCTGCTGTGTTGAGTCAGGACACCCTTTTGATGCATGCAGACTGGTTCTGTGTCAGGGTGGCCCTTGGCCTCCACCATCAGTCTCGTGGGCTTCCTGCACTCATCAGAGTCATGGTACTCTCTCCTTGCCTCCCTTGCCTTGGGCACTGTCTTCTGTTTTGGCCACTAGTGGTGCTTCTGACAGACTCCATCTGCCTATCCACTTTGAGTTTCCACTGCACTGACATCTGGGATTTAAAATCATTCAACTGACAGAGCCTTCCTTTTAAAAAAAAGGCAAAGAAGATAGTCAAGAAGTGAAAGAATCCAAACACGATCTAAAAGGAAACAGAGAAACAGCTTTCTTTTTGTCTTGTTTTTTAAATAGGGCTTTCCATCCCCCATGTGTTTATTCTATAATTAGAAAGTATGTTGTAGAAAGGGTGTTATGATCACCCTCTAAAAATCTTGTTTTTGTAATACTGAATTTACCATATGATATTAATTTGGGTAGAGAAAAAAACAGGAAAGCAGCTACAGCACAAAGAGTTCTGCAATGCAGCACTATGGAGTTTCAGAGGCAAAAGGAATAGCTTTAAAAAAATCTATTAATACTTTCAGACATGAAAGTGATGAAATTGTTTAGTTCAAGACTCTTGCCTAGGCAACTGCAATAGACTGAATTGAATTAATTATCCTGCTTCCCAACTTTTCCCTTCTCATTCAATCTCCTAAATGATTGTCATGACTTGCAAGTCTGATTATTTATTTGCTTTGGTCAGAGCCACTTATTAGTCCCTCATCACCTACAGAATTTGCCCCAACACTTGGTGTACAAAGTCTCTCATTAGTTTTCTACAGGGTGACACTGCCTCCCCCAGGAGAAGTTTTAAAATGTTGAGGGAGGATTCTTACCAGTTTTCCCCCATGCCAAGGAAGCACCACCAGGTTTTAGAAGGTTGGGACCAGAAGTATACACTCCTGAGATGACAAAGAACTGTCCACCTGAAACACTAAAAGCACACCATTGAGAATCTCTGAGCCTACATTTTCTACTTTCCTACTCCTTGCTCTCTAAAATCCCACACTCCAGCCACCTTGACTAGTCCCACTTCCAACGTCTATGGCTGTGGTCACACTAGTCTCTGATCTGAAATGTTCTCCCTAACTCAATTATTTATGCCCACCTCAATCCTTCAAAACCCAGAAAAAAACTATTCCTATCCTCAAGTTAACATTAATTTCTCCCAATTTGGCAGTCCCATGTCATCTTGCTGACACCTCTGTTTTATCATGTATTATATTCTGCTTCATGTTATCATCTTTTGTGTTGTTCTTATCTCTACTGCCAAATAATATATTCCTTGACAACAGGAACTGCCTTTTTCAGCTATACATGCCCCCAACACTGAGTACTCACTTAGTGCTTCGTATTTAGTAGATTTGTTAGATTTAATTCAATTAAACATGTTATTTTTAAACATTTTTATATTAAATATATATAAAGGCATTTTAATTTTTTTCAAAAAACCTACTGGTACATTTATATATGAAGTCTTACTTTATTAATTCTTTATAGGCAAAAATATGTTTGAATAAATTGAAAATAGAGTTGATTTCCTGACCCTAACAGGATTAAATCCTTTCTAAAGGAACAGCCAAAAGGAGTTAGTCTTCCAACAGTCACAAGGAATAGGAAAATGTAATTTTTAGTGTTACCCAATGAGATCTTTGTGTACACACAGCTACCCAAATGACTGAACTTTACAAATTTCACTTGAATTTGATTCAACTTTCCAAAAAAAAATTTTTTAAGTCACCTTTGGACTAGGATAAAACATGGAAAATTTCAACTCAAAGTAAGATTTTTTTTTTTCCTAGGAAGTCGTGAGCAAATGAAAACAAGGTTTGGCAGGAGCATTTTACCACCTCTATAGTAAGACGGGTCACTGCCAGAGCGATACTTGTTGAGGAGACATTTGGCAAAAGGCCTACTGCAGAAATACAGTCTGTGACTTTATTTTGCTGGAGATTTCAGCTATAAAGATTTTCTTTTCCAGTTACAAAGTTCTCCCAAGAGGGACATAGCTGCTTTTTGGAAACCTGTGAAGTATTGGCAAGCCTTGCCCTGTTTACCATGGAAACTTGTACTTGGATAGAATTACAGTGTATGACCTGGTACAAGCATAGATGGATGTTTGATGCCTGCTATTTTCTCTTCATGTTGATTTGGATATTATAAATCTCAGAACCAGCTCAAATAACTTTGATCTTTCTAGTTCATTTGTTCACTGTGGCATAGGGTCATACCTGCACACACTTGAAAATACATTGTCAGATGACAGGACATATGTTACGATTAAGAGCTAATGTCTGCTTATCTGTTGTTTCTTCTTGGAGAGGCCTATAATATCATATGGCTTTGAAATTGTATTGGCAGGTGTTGTTTTGTTTTTTTTTAATGAGAAAAAAATTAATTAACTATCCCCTATCTGCTTTCTTCTAAATAACTGTTTAAAGCATCTGGTCCAGGATTGTGTAAGAGATTTGTTTTTACGTCTTTGGGAAATAGTTAACAGTCTAGTTCGGGACTTCCCCCACTTGTCTGGATTACTGCAATAGTTTCTAACTTGATCCCAGACCATGGTTCTCATAATCCACCCTCCAGCCATTTGCCACACTCCTACTGGCACTGTCCTTCAGAAAACAGATCTAATCATGACAATCCACTGGTCAAAACCCTTCAAAGGTTTTAGGAAAAGTGCCAAATTAGCGTGGCATGCAGAGTTCTGTCCTGGCCTTACTTCTCATCTCATTCTACTCTCTCTGCATTCCAGCTTCACTACACCAGGAGTCACTCCCTAAGTGATCACTCAGATGTGCCTCTCTGCCTTTGAACCAGATGTGTGATGTCACAGAACCAAGTATGTAATGTCATCCCTGGAACTCCCTGCCCTTTCCAAGCTCTGCTCTTATTCATCTTCAGTTCATGTACCACTTTCTCTAGAAACCAACCCAAACTGTCTCATCCAGGAAAGATCAGCCTCATAAGTGTTCCAATAATACTTGTGCATATCCTTAGAATGGCAGCTATCACACAGTACTGTATTTTAATCAACTCTTCATTTGCCTGTATTTTCCATTGGAATAGAAGTTCTAAAAATCACCATTTTATCCAGAGCCTAACAAGTATCCTGGTAAGTAGAGGACGCTCCATAAAAATTGGTCAAATTCTGGATGAACAAAAAGATGAATTAAGGAATGAAATCTTCGCATTACATTATGCACATTTATTTTTCTGGTTATACTTTTACATGCAGATATTTTTGAACTTGCCATTTTGAAGAAATCTCAATGAACAAGAAGTATTTTTTTCCTTTCTACTCTTCTAAGAAAATAAAGTAGATTTAAAAATGAAGTTAAACTCAAAAAAAGTTTAGACAAGCTAAAAGGAATTAAAGAATGACACAAAACATTTAAGAACCAAATATTAAATTTGCTTAAGCAGTCATCATTCAAATTATTTTGTGACTCATTGTACTAGGTACACTATATTTTCTAATTCAGAGCATCAAAAATAAAAACACCAACCTTAGTTTGTGACCGATAAATCTGTCTCCAGTAATCCCATAAATGTTGGTAATTTTAAGAATAAAATTATTTTTTTAAATTCACTTGCATATACAAGTATTAACACAATCTTCTTTAACACTTTTGGTGTTTACAATCTGGTTTGCAACCTTCCTCTGATTTGAAAAAATCCGCTTTCAGGGTTTGTAAGTTTTCACTTGTTTCCTTTTATTCCTGCATAAACGCTGACAGTTCAGAGTTCAATCTTTTATTCTAATGGCAATAAATCCAAATTGGGTATAAATCTTGCGCTTCTTCACACATTTTATCGAGGCTCCAAGGGGTAAAAGTAGTGTTTGAAAGCAACCTCCTATGTAGGAAAAAAATCTAGGGTGCGATAGAATTTCTAGCCCCAAAATACATGCCCCTGGCCCCTCACACACATACTGTCTCTCACACAATACTTGTCAATGTCTGAAACAACTTTGACAAACAGGAGACACAATAAGAGAGAATGAGGCTTAAGATAATAAATAAATTAACTACTGACTTAAATTCACACTGCCTAATATACTTCCCTTTGCCCTATCTCAGAGCCAAATTTAGTTGCAGTAAAACTTCTACTTTCTGCTTCAGTTAGAAGACCCACCCTTCTTTCTATATTGTTATGGACTGAATGATTATGTCTACCCAAAATTATATGTTGAAGCCCTACCACCCAGTGTGGCTATATTTGGATACAGGGTCCTCTAACGAAGTAGTTAAGGTTAAATGAGATCATAAGAGGGAACCCTGATCCAATAAGACTAGTGTCCTTATAAGAAGGGATACCAGAGAGTTCCCCTCAGTTGCCCCCCCAACACAAACACACACACACACACAGAAAGGCCATGTGAGAACAGGGCAAGGCCGTGGCCACCTACAAGCCAGAAAGTGGGCCCTTACCAGAAATTAAATGGACTAGACCTTGATCATCGATTTCCAAACTCCAGAACTGTGAGAAAAATAAGTTCTGTTGTTTAAGCCACCCAGCCTATGATATTTTGTTATCACAGACCAAGCTGACTAATCTAATATATATATAGAACTTCTCTTTTCTCTTTTGATCTCACTCTTTACTGCTTGTCTGGCTGCCAGCCCCAGTGCTCCAGTCACCACAAACTTGCTTGTGGTACATCTTCCGCCATCCACCTACCAGTCACACAAACTTTGAAAAAATGTTCCATAACCTGAAAGACAGTAAGGAGGGTAACGACAGTGCAATAACTTGGGAGCTACATTCAACTCATATTTGCAACTTAAACCCAGCTTTGTCTGCTGCCTTTTTAAAGAGCATCCCCAGGTGTTAAGCCCAGTACTCAATGGTTACCTTTTCTGCTCCTCTCCCTCCTCCATAGCTGGGTGATGAAATAATCTGTACAGCAAACCCCCATGACATGAGTTTACCTGTGTAAGAAACCTTCACATGTACCCCGGAGCCTAAAATGAAAGTTAAAAAAAAAAGAAAAAGAGTGCCCATTATAATTTTATAAAAAGCTAGGATAACTTTTTTTTTAAAAAAATTCAGTGTCCTATTGTATAAGTAATGTTTCTATAAAACTGGCAAAATTATTAGGAACAAGTGTGTTACTGCAGCTTGACCTCATGGGTTGTTATGTCCTGACTGAGCCTTGAAACAACCCCAACCCCAACCCATTTGCTTTGTTTTAATATTTTTCTCTTTTTTAATTATTAATATGATCCACAACCCCATTCCATTTCTCCATTCTCAGACCTTTTCTTCCTAACACATTGTCAGCAAATGATCTCAATATCATCCTTTCTTTGCTGTCATTCAGTTTAATTTGTTAAAACTGTTTTCTTTTCATAAGACATACTTTTAACAGCTTTCCTATAAGCCTTATGGACTGTGAGATCTACTATAAAAAGCATAGACTTTTAGAACAATAATAAAGCTAATAGTGTTCAATTAATAGGTTTTTTGTCAAGAAAATAAATCATTGATTAAGAATTTCCACTACAGCTCCTATGCTTAAAACTCTCTTTAAAAGACTTTTAGCTTTAAAAAGCTAAACTCTCTTTTTAGCTAACATATTTCATATTTGCATTGAATGAAAAGTTATATTCCTGAAATATTTGAAACAAATCAGTTTTACTAGGGTAGGTTTTGGGGGCTTTTTTTGAGGTAAAAAAAAAAAGAGACACTTTGTTTCAAAACTGTATTTTGTCAATTTTACAAAAACAACTGAAAAGTGGTTGAAGCTTGTAGATTTTTGTGTGGATAGACTTCATTGAGAGGTAATTCTAATGAAACACTTGAAAAATAATAAACTGATGTTAACTGTGATTTGAAAACGCTTCATGAGCAACTAAGAAAAGATTCTTAAACATTTCCTAAATAAAGTCTGTCAAGAGAAGCCACTTAGGCATTTATAAAATGAATAAAGTTAAGTGACACAATCTGTAACAGTGCCCATTTCCACTTAGCTGTCAAGCAAGGGTGCAGGTGTGCCTCTATACATAGTTCTAGGAAAGACCATGCATTGGTCAGGAAAGTGAGCACAAGAGTCTCACTTTTTTGAGAATTGAAGTACTTAGTGTTTTCTAGAAATGCCCAAAAATAGATAATCAGGCCCAACATTAAATATGTATTATAGCCTCCAGAATACATTTTTCCAGTTTTCTATTTCATAATCCTATTTACATATTCTACTCTGTAGTTAAACCAAACTTCTCCCTGAACACTTATCTAATATTGTCTACCTGACTTGTGCTCTATCATATTACCCCTGTTTTGTTTCCTTCATAATACTTATCACTATCTGAAATTATCTGATCAATTTGTTTGCCATCTATCTCTTGCGTCTCAGTATGTAAGCCTCCTGATAGCAAAGATTTCACCTTTTTTAGTGCTGTATCTCCAGGGTCTAGAACAGTGTTTGTCAATACTAGTTGCTTTATAAGTATTTATGGAATGAATGAATGAACTATTTCCCATAAACATCTAAACTTCATTGACTCCGTGACATGGCATTTAATGTTTTCTCTAAGTAAAATGCCTATACGCTCCACCCACTATATGTCTTCATCATCCAACTCAAATTTCATAGCAATTAAGCTTGTGTCAAGAGTTGCCAGTGTGAAACTTCAGCTCCCCTTCTAGAGTGGAAAATAATTAGGGGCATTAGGTTTTTATGGTTTGCTTTTTCAAACACACACACACACACACACACACACACACACACACACACATACACACACACACTAGCAAGGTATCATTCAGTATCTGTTACATTAATGAATGAGACTGTTGTCCCATTCAAATTCTAAATATGATTTCACCTAAGATAGATATTTATCAAGAAAAGTGGGTCTATCATTTGGTTAGTGATGTGGAATGGCAGGAGAAATATATAAATTATATGTGTTCAATCCACACAGAAACAGCTAGAGTTGCAAAATTCTGATGTAAATTCAGAGCATTAGCTAATAAGCCTGATGCAATTTCATCATTTTAAGCTTAGCTGTCCAATGCTGGCTCAGGGGACATAGCCAAGACTCCCTGTGGCATTCCAGTGGGAGTTTGGGGGGAAAAAAAAGGTAAAAAAAAGAACAAAATCCAGAATCTTCCCAAGCCTAAATAAATCTGCAGGGGCCTCCTGTCTGTG
This sequence comes from Cheracebus regulus, assembly GCA_963574635.1. Taxonomy (NCBI): domain Eukaryota; kingdom Metazoa; phylum Chordata; class Mammalia; order Primates; family Pitheciidae; genus Cheracebus; species Cheracebus regulus. Next base: position 20,939 of record CAUYQU010098889.1, read on the forward strand.
GGTTTATGTCAGGGTGACCTCTGCTCTGCCCTAATTGGGGAATCAGGCTTGAGCAGGTCAGATGTGATTTATGGAAGCAGGAAGAGAAATGCTTTTGTTCCTTCCTTGAACTGAAGGGTCTTAGTACCAGGTCAGTCATTCTAGTCCCACTCTTCTTTTTTCCAATCATCAAATTACCCTTTCTCAGACCCCTCTCTCCATAGCCTATTCAGTAATGAGATAAATTCTTTCAACTACACTCTAAACAAGGAATCGTATGACTTATAGTGGGTTTGACCATAAAAAGTATCAATGTTTAATCTCATGCTTTTTCTCTGTATTACATCCAGTCTCATTTTTTGCCTTATAACACAGAAGTATGCCCTTTATTTCAAGTTGCTACAAAACTAGTCTCTGGCTGGATTTAGAGGTTAATGAAATCTGTGGATGATTGTATTGTATAGTTGGTGCATTTATTTTGGCTGTTTTGACAAGTGTGAATGGTGAGTTACAAATTGGCCAGTGATTCCCAAGGCTGCTTTTGTGATACCTAGGTCAGCTGTCACAAATAACCACAAAGTGTATCATAAAATTCTGGAAACTAAATTAATTTGGATTTACTTTTACATTTCTAGAATAAGTATGGGACAACAGCAATATTTGACACAAAGCATAATAAAACTTACTGTACCTAACAATAGATTAGTAACTATTATTCCCAGAGGTATATCCAGTTCATTTTATCAATATCACTCAGTTTCTTTCCAGAGTTTAGGTGCTTCATGATAACAATGAATTATTATTGTCTGCATTCGAAGCCTTTGTATTTAAAATATTCTCACTTCTTTAAGCCCTTGTAATTAGAAATCCAAATATTCACCTTTCTTTAAGTCCTTATTAGAAAATAGATGTATCAGGGAGAGTTACACAGTCAACTATTAGGAGTTGCAAAAGTGTTACTTCCAGGCTTTAGGTTGGCTTGCTAACATTCGAAGACAGTGCAAGAGTTACTTTGTGGTCAAAATAGAGAAATGCATGTTCATTGACACTAATCAGTTCAACTGATGCTGGTGAGATTCAGATGTCAGTATGGCTTATTCATAAGACTGCCTTCAAATATGGTTTAAAATACCCTATTCAAATTGGGACATGAATTAGAAACAAGTGGAGAAGACAGGAAAACCTCAATCTCAACTGAAAGTGCACAAAGCTGGAAAGTATTTTGATTGGTATCAGTGAACTTGACACAAATACTATTTAGTACTTACTTAATAATATTTAGAACCTCTTACTTAGCATTTATTTAGTGCTTACTGTGTGCCAGGAATTGTCTGAAGTCCTTTAACACATTAACATTTAAACCTCACAGCAGCCTCAGGTGGTAGGCTATTATTATCATTGTAACCATTTTACAGATAAAGAAGCTAAGACATAAAGAGAGTAAGCAACTTGCCCCAAATCATATGTCATTAAGTGGCGGAGCTAGGCTTCACAGCCAGAGATTTATAGCTCCAGAATCCATGCTATGAACCACTATGCCTAAGGGGTACAGGTCATTTTTATAAACTTTAGTAAAAAATATCTTAAAGTTACAGAATATCTAAGGAGCACTGCACACAAAGGAGGAAAATAATACCAATCCAATGGATTAAGTTACTACAAACAATAACTTCGAAGAGTGGGCAGATAAGTACGGACTGATGTTCTCAAGAAAATTACAATACCTGCATCATTACAAATGAAGACTTCCACAATTACCAAAATAAAAAGCCATTAAAAACCATCTAGAAAAAATTGTACATTTGAATGGACAAATGAAATTCCTAAGAAACATGATAAATATTACAATGATGGATTCTTCCAGTATATTTCAGGGAGTGTTAGACATACCATTCTTGGTGTGGTAACCACAAAGAGGTAGCCAAGAGAAGAAATGAATCCATGTCAAGTATCACAATAAGACATCATTGAAATAATGTCATAATAATCAGGAAGGAACTGGAAGTGTTTTGAAAAAGTATTATTGCTCTTTTAACATCATTCATCTCTTTAGAATAATGTCTTGGCTGGGCATGGTGGCCCATACCTGTAATCCCAGCATTTTGGGAGGCTGAGACAGGAGAACTGCTTGAGCACAGGAGTTCAAGACCAGCTTGGGAAACATAGTGAGACTTCATTTCTATTTTTAATAAATAAATAAAATGTGAAAAACAAATGTTTAAGTAAAGAATATGTCTACATTTATTGCCAACACAAAAACTCCTTTAGATAATGGGAGGTGCCATAATCAGTGAAGAGCAGATTAGAGTTCTATTACTAGTTAATTGCTTTCTTTCTTCTGTTACTTAAGCTACCATTTCATATTTATTCATTCTTTCTTCTTTCTCCTCATTGCATCTACATATATGGTAATTATATACAGTCTTCAAGACAGGCATCTAAGCCAGGCATGCCCAGTTAAGGCACCCTAGACATGCCTGTAATGGTGAGTTCTACCACGTATCAGTATTCACTTGGTAGAAGCAATCAAAATTATAATATAAAGATTACTTTAAGGAGTCAGTTCTAGAGGATCATGACTTAAAAGAATCAATGCTTTGAGCCTAATAGAGCCTCAAAATCATGGGTATTATTAAATAAATAAAATTTAATTATTCAACAATAGGAAATGTCACAGATATCAATATAGTTCTCCCAAGAATAGTAATATCCAAATGCTCATGTTAGCAACCAAGATAATAAATGGAAGGGATTGTTTGCCTTATAAGACACAAGTTTGATATTACAGTCAGTGAGATAATAACAAGAAATACATCATTTCTAATGTATCCAATTACTTAGTAGTTCACTTTGATAATTATATACTTTTAACTAAAAATCCTGTTTTGTATATTGGAACTACACAAATCTTTCATTAATATTGATTTATATTTGTAAAGAATAATATGGAAAATTAAAAACTGAATTAAAGCTGCAAATGAAAAATTATATAAACACACTTAACCATCTAAATTAATAATGCAATAGTATAATACATAAAGCTGAATTATATGATATTACAATTAGAGTATTAGAGATAGTGCACCCAAATAAAATTGCCTGAACTAAAAATGTGAAAATATAAAATACTTCAGAGGAAAAATGTATTTAACTCATCAGCCATTCAACAAATATCTAATGAGCATTTATAAAAGATAATCTCTTGTACTCCAAACTTGTGATAAGTATTAATATATAAATTCATTACATTTATTTATTCATATAGGCTATTATAAATATAATAAGCATTATTGTTCTTCTTGGGTACATTTAATATATTCAATGATGAAACCATTTTAAAAATACCATATCATTTTCTCAAGGTGTTGTCCCCAGGACTCATCTTTATTTGTAGAAAATGCGCATTCAAAAATTAGGGGTCAACCAGGTGCAGTGGCTCACATCTGAAATCCCGGCACTGGAGGAGGCCAAGGCAGGTGAATTTCCTGAGCTCAGGAGTTTGAGACCAGTCTAGCAACATGGTGAAACCTATCTCTACTAAAGCACAAAAATTAGCTGGGCATGGTGGCACGCGCCTGTAGTCCCAGCTACTAGGCTGAGACACAAGAATCACTTGAGCCAGGGAGGCAGAGGTTGCAGAGAGCCGAGATCATGCCACTGCACTCCAGCCTGGGTGACAGAGTGAGTCTCCATCTCAAAATAAACAAACTAATTAATTAATTAATTTTAATTAAAATTAGGGGTGATAGGCAATGTTAGCAACTTACTCCCAAATGATTCAAAAGAAAAACATTACAGCACTAAACTGGCACATTTTTTGTATCAGATTTCCTTTTCAAAATACATTTTTAAAAACTTAAAAAAGAAGAAATAAGCTCAAAATTGCACCCTTTAAGACTTTTGAATGGTTCCACTAAAGAATTAAGCCTAAGGCTTTCTTGCTTTGCCTTCCACATGGTAAACCCTTTTCCATTTTAGGGATTTTGCATTTTCTTTTTCCTCTGCAGAGATGCCTTACCCTGAATGTGTGCATGGATATGTTCCTCACTGCACTCAGGTCTCTGCTCTAATATTTTATCCTCTTCTCTGGCAGTACAGTCCTCCATCATTCTCCATCCTTTTCCCTGCTGCAACAGACTATTATGTGAGTCTGCTTTGGACCACTGGTTTTGAAATAACAAAAAGAAATTCATGTGTAATAATAGGCTTAGCATTAAGATGGCTCTATGACACGGATCCTGAAGCAAATTGTAGCATTACTCATCCTTATACAACAATAAAGTTTCTATTTCCAGACATAATGACATTTACTGGTTTGGAAACTGTTTCCATCTTAATATTAAAGAATATTGCTTTTATTAAAAGTCTCTTGGAGGTCTGATGACATTTGCTGATTGAATTTGAAAGTCAAGTACAATGAGATGGTCATTCTTAAGCATTATATATGTGGGTTTTAAAGTTAGAAAGACCTGGCTTCAAATCTCAGGCCTGCAACTAACTAGCTGTATGAACATACCCCTGAAACTACTCTCATTAAAAGCACCAAAAACCTTCTTTTGGTTAAAGCAAACAGACATGTTCCAGTTCCTATGTTATTGCACCACTCTGAATCATTTGATGCTGACGACAACTTTTTTATTTCCAGAAATTTTGTTTTCTTTCTACATTTTTGGCTGCTTCTTGTCAGTGACCTTTGCAGACTCTTCCTTTCTTTGTCTTTCAAATATTGATATTACCCAGAATTAGTCACTCTTCCTCCTCATTTCACATTCTTTCTTGGTGCTATCATCCTGTCCCATGCTTGGACTTGCAACATATTAATTTAGCTTACAGCTGTCTCTTCAGGACCAGATCCACGTATACAACTATCTACTCGACATCACTATATAAATTTCCCAGAGACACATAAAATGGATTATGTCCAGACAAGAACTTTGCAACCCCTTCACACTTAGCGTATTTTCTACTGTTGCCTGTGTGAATGCAGGCACCATGATCCATTCAGTCGCCCATTTCATAAACCTGTACCATTCTTTATTCCACTTTCACCTGCACCCTTTCCTTCTCTGATCAATCACCAAATCTGGCATATCTACTTCCTATGTCTTTCTCAATCTGTTTACTTCCCTTCAACTCTACTGCCATTACCCTAGTTCAGGGGGAAAAATCATCTCTCTCTTGGATTACCATAACAGTCTTTTATCTCCTCTCCCTGCAGATCAGTCTTGCTCCTTCTAATCTATTCTCGATAATGCAAACAGAGATGTCTCTGTAAAACTCAAGCCTGACAAGATTATTTCCCTTTTTATATTCCTTTGGCTTGCCATTTAGAGCCCACAGGACAGGTCTGCCCACATTATATGGCCCTCATTATCTGATCTTTGCTTCCCTTACCATTTCATCTCTACGTGCTCTTCCCCTTGCATTTTATAATAAAAATGAACTGAAACTACTTATGGTTTCAACTCCAGGCCTTTGTTAACATTATTCTCTTTGCCTATGAGACAGAGCAGGGACTCTGCTTAGGACCCTACCAATCCCCCTACCTTAAGCATAAAACTAAAGGAAAATTTTGAGTTCCTTCAAGGGAAATTTCAAGCACCTCATTGTCCTTAGAAAGTAAATAAACAACATGATGTAAACAAAAAAGATAATAACTTAGCCGGGTGCAGTGGCTCACACCTGTAATCCTAGCACTTTGTGAGGCCAAGGCAGGTGGATCACTTGAGGTCAGGAGTTCGAGACCAGCCTGGTCAACATGGCGAAACCCCATCTCTACTAAAAATACAAAAGTTAGCTGGGCGTGGCAGCAGGTGCTTATAATCCTAGCTACTTGGGAGGCTGAGGCAGGAGAATCACTTGAACCCAGAGGGTGGAGGTTTCAGTGAGCCACTTTACTACAGCCTTGGCAAAAAAGCAAAACTTCATCTCAAAAAAAAAAAAAAGAATAGCTTAAAACAACAGCCAATCAGTTAGAATCCCAATATGTTTGGATCCCTCCACAAAGCAAAGATAACACCTTAGCATATGTCCTGAGTTTAAAAACCTGAACCCCCACCAAATGGAAAATGCTGTCCACTGGCACATAAATCTAGAATAAGGGGAAACTGAGCACTGAACTCTGACCACTGTTCCTTGTTCTAAATTTCTTCCTGAGGAATCTAAGAAGAGTCATGCTCACAGGTCAGACCTTAACATTCTTTTCCACCGACCTCAAGGTTTTAGATAAAGTTTATTCCCTTAAGCAATTGCAAATAAAAGAATCTTTAAATCCACCTATGACCTGTAAGCGCTTGCTTCAAAATATCCCATCTTTGGGGGCCAAACCAATGTATAACTTCCATGTATTTATTTATAATTTTGCCTGTAAGTTCTGATTTCCTAAAATTGACTCCTGTCTTTAAAAATTCTTACTTGTAAACCATTAGAGAGGTTGGGTATTAAGTGTGAGCTGGCCAATTCTCCTTGCTTGGTGCCCTACAAATAAACTCCCTTCTTTCTCTCACTTCAAAACACAGTGTATATGTTTGGCTTTCCTGCACCAAGTGAGTGGGCCCAGGTTCAGTTTGTCAACATTTACTGGTGACCCAGATGAAATGAAAATCCTGAGTGGATATCTCACCCAAAGCACGTTGGCCCCAGGCCACAACCACCCTTAGATCCCATGAGCAGCTGCCTTAGCCATTCTACTAAGAGACAGATCCAGGTATTTGGCTGCCACCCTTGGCCCATGATTCTTCCACCTTTGCAGCGTTAGAAACAGACATTTGGCTCAGAAGACATCTTTGGTAAGTGGCAAATTCATATGTGATGGCATCAAGTTTTCCCTTCAGATACTTGGTTCTGCTTCATCAGAGCATTCTTTCAGTCTGAGAGTGGAGATATATCCTAGAGTCCTGAAGGGATTGAGACCTTGAGAAACTTCATTTGATTTTGATTTGCTTAAAATTCGTTTGACTTGTTTAAAACTGTTTAGAGCCTGGCCAAGGCACTAAGGTTTTATCGCCTGTGGTTTTGTCATCTAAAATGGAAAACACAAGTTTTAGTCCTCCTGATAGCCCATTGGGGTATATTCTGCAAAATTCGGCCACTTTTAGTTTGAGCCCATAGAAAAAGAAAAAAATGAGTTTTTATTACAATACTACCTGGCCACAATATTCCCTGGGAGCTAAGGAAAGGTGCCCAGAAAATGGATTTTTATGTTACAATTCTTCCATTAAAATTGTTTTGTAAGCACAAAGTTAAATGAAATAAAATTCTATATATACAAGTTTTTATGTTTTTGTACCAAAGCAAACAAATTAATAAAAAACATAATTTACATAAAACCATGGCTCAAAGAGATGCCTCTAGGGTAAAAGGGGTAAAACAAGTTTTACTTGGTTCTAAGGAATCAGACCATGACTTCCTACTTCAACAAATGAATGTGCCCAGTGCTCCTCTCTCCACCTTATTGGGGGCAAGATGTGAGAGCTGGGGTAATAGTCCCTCCAGCACAGACAGAAATGAGAACCCCTATTACCCTGGCCTGCCCAACATGGTGAAACCCCATCTCTACTAAAAATACAAATATTAGCCAGGCATGGTAGCAGGCACCTATAATCCTAGCTACTGGGGAGGCTGAGGCAGGAGAATCACTTGAACCCAGGGGGTGGAGGTTGCAGTGAGCCGAGATCGCACCACTTTACTACAGCCTTGGCAAAGAAGCAAAGCTCCATCATACACACAAAAAAAAGAATAGCTTAAAACAACAGCCAATCAGAATCCCAATAAGTTTGGATCCCTCTAAAAACCAAAGATAACATCTTAACATATGTCATATGTTAGATGTCTCCATCACATAATGATAGAGACAAGCCAGAAGGAGCAATGTGCTCTCTTTTACACACCTGACAAGGCACTCAATTTGGTCAGGGAGCTGCTCTGGTTCAGACATGACAATTCCCATTAAGGCAAATAACCACTGAGGGAATCAATGCCTAGGGTCAGCAGACAGGACTTGTATGGGTGCACACCCCATTCTCAATCTCTGACTTTTACAACTGAAGAATAACATGCCTACCTACTGGGATGACTCAAGAACAATAAAACAATTTGTTCTCCTCCATTTTTGCTAGTCATTATTCTAATTGAGCTGACATGCAAATTTACTAAATACTTGATTTATCTCTGAAGAGCTGAGAACAGTCTTAGAAAACACTTGGAAATAAGTGGACCAGGAACATGTTGAGGCTCCTAGAAATCTGGTTCAGGCATCTGCTGCGGAGGCTGTCCCAACCACAGACCCCAGATGGAATACAAATCACAGGAGTCAAGCACGTCTAGAGCATTACAGAGACTGTATTTCAGCAGGCCTTAGAGAAGAAACCCAAAACAGCATAGCTTTAATAAAGTTCAAGAATTATGACAGAGGCCAAATGAAAACCCATCTGCATATCTGGAGATAATTTTTGTCAGAAGTCTTCTGTTGGTTGACAGTATTAGGCCTGAAAGATTCATTTTTCTACATCTCCCTCATCCCAAACCTCAGGAGGTCTTTGTTTTTGAATGATAAAATCCAGAAGCAAAAAATACACACCAATATCACTAGACTGTATTTCCTCAGGTGTTCAAACCCCTCTTCCCCACCTTGTTTGGAGAAGTGCTGGCAATAGACCTAAGGGAACTCCAGTTACAAGAGGGCTCTCCTTCAATATGTAGATGACAAAATGATAGCAAGTAAAACTTGAAAAAGCTCAAGTAAAAATACTATCACCACTTTAAATTTTCTGGATGAGAGAGACTATGAGGTATTGCCCAAAAAAGTGCAAATTTCTCAGCCCTCAGTAAAGTATCTAGGATTCAAATTAACAAAAAGAGAGAGAAATGTGCTCCCCAACCACCAGGAGGCAGTAGCAAGGGTTAGCCATCCAACCACCAAAAGACAATTATGAGGGTTGCTAGGAATGGCTGGATTTTTGCTGTATATGGATTCCTCATTTCAGGTTAATGGCAAAACTCCTATACAGTCCCCTAAAAGAAACCAAGCATGAGCCTGTAGTATGGACTAACAAATGCCAAAAAGCCTTTTGATTTTTTAAAATTGTTAACAGCTCTGGCTTTAGTACTGCCACATTTTTAAAAGCCGTTAGATCTGTTTGTAGATGAAAGACAAAAAATAGGATTGGGAGTACGTATTTGTGTCCTGTGCTATACGTTTCAAAGATGTTGGATAGCATAACCCAGTGATGGCCAGTGTGCCTCAGGGCAGTGGCCACCACCCGTGACTTACTAAAGAAAGGTAAAAAATTCACCTGGGGACAGCCCACAGCCATACATCCCCTACACTGTGTATTATCATTATTAGAACAAAAAGATGGTTATTGGCTTACTTCAGGCCGGCTGGGAAAATATCAGGCGATTCCCTTGGATCTCAAAGTGACACTAAGGACTGTGTCCACCTTAAATCCCACTATCCCACTCCCTAACCCATCAGAGGAACCTAGGCGTAACTGATTATTGATTATTAAACAAGCCTATTATAGCCACCCTGACCTAACAGATGTGCCCTCGGAAGAACTCAATCTGGAGATGTTCAGAGATTAAAAACAGTTACATGGATCAGAAAAATCAGAAAGCTGGATGTCTGATGGTCACTTTGCAAGATATTATAAAAGCTAAAACACTGCTCAGAAGGCAGAACTAAGAGCCCTCACCCGTGCCCTTCACCAGAAAAAAAGACAAAAGGTTAAATATTTACACTTATTCAAAGTGTGTCTTCTCTGTGATACATGCACATGGGGCCACTTTTTAAAATAAAGGGCTGTTAACATCAGGGGAAAAAACAAATGTACACAAAAATTCCTTAAATTACTAAAAGTGATATTAAAACTTAAAACAATGATAACCATACATTGCCCAAGTCATCGAAAATCAAACTGTTCATAAAAATTACAAAACGGATGAGACTGCTAAGTTAGCCGCGCAGCCAAAACCTCCCACTGTTATAGCCTGGTTCCACATAGAGAGTTGGCCACTTTTTGTTCAACATATCCCTCAAAGATTTAAGATGTATACAAAAATTGGGTCTCACTGTAATGGCCCTAAAACCTAACTCTTGGCCTACAAGTCAGCAAAAAAAAAAAAAATAGTTCTGATCTCAAAATTTTTATTAAAAAATAATTAATTCAATTTATCAGAACACCTATTATAACAATTTTACCATGCTTAAGTGGATCCAGAATTACATCATAGGTCTTACCATTCAAAGGAATATACAAAAGGTTATATGAAAATGTACACTCTGTGCAAAAAAAACAATTCAAACTCAGGTCCACCCACACCAAAAAAGGATATAAGCAAGAGGTGACACACAGGGGGAAGACTGTCAAATAAGCTTACTATAATGCCAAGAGCAAAAAAAAAAAATTAATATTCATTAATAACGGTGAACACATTTACCAGATGCCCTGCTGTACTGAGGGGGGCTTCAAAAACAATAAAAGCTTTACTAAAAAGAAATTATTCCCAGATTTAGATAGCCGTTCACCATACAGAGTGATAACAGGATTGCCTTTATTGCCAAAGTAACCCTGGAGATATCCAGAGAGCTGAAAATTAAATAAAAATTACACACTTCTTACAGATCCCAGTCCACTAAAAAAGACTAAACAAACAAGCAAACAAATAACACACCTTGAAAAAAGTTATTACAAAATGTTTTCAGGAAACAAATTGCCAGTTACACTGCTTAAAATTAGAGAGGCTCCTAAAAGCAGGCTTTACGCTTTTATGAAATCTTGCATGAAAAAATGCTTCCTATAGTCTGCACCACTAGGTAAACAGATAAATGATTTAAAACTCAGAGTTAGACAGTATCAAGTATATATAGTTTTGGGATGTTACTTTAAACGCCATCCATAAATTTGCTTCTAATAGGATGATACATCCTACTTATGTTCCTCTCCACAAAATAAAGCCAGAAAACTGGGTGCTTCTCAAACTTGGAGAGATGTCCCATTCAAAAGACCAGTTTAAACCACAGTGGATAAGACCATATTAGATTTTATTAATAGCATGCTATTCTATTAATTTTTTAAAAAATAAGCAGCAGATTCATCATTCTCTGATAAAGCCAGTTCCTGATCCAGCTGTAGACCCGCAAGACACAGCCAAACTCTTAAAGATCCAGCTCCTGCTAATTCCAGCAACTCCTACGAGCCAGGACAAGGCTTAAATTAAAAATTACTTTTAAAATCTATAAATAAATAATGACTGATTCCTGGCCCTATATATTTACCTATTACATATAGGGACAATTTTTAATTTCCTATTTGCTTAGCTTCTTATATTTGCTACTCAAACCTTTTAACCATTTGGCTTGCAAATATGTAATTAAAAATAAAACTTGTTATTCATTGTAAACTTATATAGATTACATTTTATTTGTTATCTAAATTTTAGTAATTATGTAACACCTTAGGTATCTTTATTTTATAAAATAATTCATAAAAGTTTCAATTCATAACAAATACAATTAAATATATATTATATATATATGTATATTACTTACTATATTATTCTAGTTGTTCCTTTAGAAATTGGCCAACAAGATTTTGGTTTATATCATTGCTTCTTTGACCCTTACACTTGCATAAAAACGTAACTCTATAGTTAAAATTTTCCAATCTCTGGCCTCTTCAGGAAATTTAACCAATTACTAAATATGTCATCATAAATTATTTCTGATTCATGACTATCCTGACCCCTTAATCATGCCTGTAACTAACTTTATGGCTGTTCCTAAGTTTACCATAACGTAAAATAAAGAGCACCCCCTAACCTTGTGACCTATCGGGTAACAACCCAAGACCCCATGTCTCCAGTTCCCTACTTCATCCTAACTCCTTTATAAAAGAGCCTAGGCCGGGTGTGGTGGCTCACACCTGTAATCCCGGCAATTTGGGAGGCCAAGGTGGGTGGATCACAAGGTCAAGAGATCAAAACCATCCTGGCCAACATGGTGAAACCCCGTCTCTACTAAAATACAAAAACTAGCTGGGCATGGTGGCGCGCACCTGTAGTCCCAGCTACTTGGGAGGCTGAGGCAGGATAACTGCTTGAACTCGGGAGGCAGAGGTAGCAGTGAGCCGAGATCGTGCCAGTACACTCTCTAGCCTGGTGTCTGGTGGCAGAGTGAAATTCTGTATCAAAAAAAAAAAAGAGCCTAAAGATTGCTATAAACCCTCAGGTTATAAACTGTTCCAAGCCTGTTAATTTCACCATAATTAACCGTTTCTTATTTTCTGACCCAACTAAAAAATACTACATAAAAAAGACTAATGTATGTCCCCTGCTTCTTAATCAAGTTTGTTGAGGGCATACAACATTATCAACTTTTCCTGTTTAGTACACTATCAGCTTGAGAAAAATAATAATAGCCCTTACTTCTATTACTATCATCCCCTAAAGTTCTGCTCAGAAATACCTCCAGACTCTTATCCTGGGTCTTGTCAAATTCAGCAGGTCTTCACTACCAAACAACGTTCAATGGAAGAAAGAAGATATTGATAAGGTGGAAACATTTTTTTTTAATTTTTTTAAAAGGAAGATCAATACACACGACATTGAAAAATAGACCCAATGGCTATGGATCTTTGATATAATCCAACCCACAGTGCCCTGACACAAGATTCCAAGCTTAATCTGCACTGCATTTCTGGGGTCCTCTGTACTCCTCCAAAATATCCATTTGTGAAAAGTACCTACCCCAAAAGAAATCCCACTGGACTTTTAAATATACTGACAACTGGTATATAGAAAACAAATCTGCCTGCTAAATTGCTCAATTATCCCTCTTTCTATACATGAATCTGCTAAAACCAAACACTGAACTAGCTCCCTAAAATTACCTGATAGAACTAAACAGCCCACAAACTCACAGTGGAGATTCACAAATCTATTCTTGTCTGGGTACCAAAAAAGTGGAGCTGGGTACTTCTTTGGGCAGACTTTGTTACCTTAGTGAAGAGTAGTGTCCCATGAGCACATAATTAAAAACCTCTCCCTCACTTCAAAAATTCTTACTGATAAAACTTCATTGGCAAAAGCTGCCCAGCAGAAAAAAAAAAAAAAAAACTTAATTCATTGACTCAGGTTGTCTTAGATTACATCTTAGTTAAACCAAATATATATGTGTATATGTTACATATATATGTAATATACAACATATATATTATATATATGTAATATATAATACATATATATGGTTACAAATGTCACGTGCTATACTTATATAAATAAATCTGCAAACAATAAAAACTCATCTTAAAGTAATGTTAAAACAAGCTACTTGATTATAACCATTCTCCCCAACTGTCCCCAAGGATTGGTTTTCTTCCTTATTTTCTTAGATTCCTCATAAAATATAGTCCATGTCTTATGGATAGCTGAAGTTAGACATATCAATCTTGCTAATTTTGCTTATGCTTTATATTATAACCAAATATACAAAATGAAACAGTGACTACAAGAATTAATATAATAATGGATCCAAATCAAGTTCCCATGCATAGAACTCATAAATATTTTGAGCTCCTTGCTAGAAACTTTTATTCCTCATATCCTACTCTCCAATCTTTGCCCCAATTCAACAAGAAGTAGCCAGAGTAGTCTCTATATCCCCCTCAGGATTGAGAAATGACAAAAGATAGGAAGACTGAGACAGAGCAGCGAACCCTCTTAAGGTTCACTGGCCTCCCCATAGGCTTAAAAATAAAGTAAAATCTTGAGTTCCTTCAAGGAGCATTCCAGGTGCCTAGCTAGCCTTAAAAACTAAAGAAACAATCTGATATAAACAAAAATATAATAATAGCTTAAAATAGTAGCCAAAAATGATACAGCAACAACATATTTGCTTCTCTATAAAAATTAAAGATAACATCTTAACATATGTCCCTGAGTTATCAAAAACCGAAACCCCCTTCAAATGGAAAATACTGTCTGTCCACTGGCACATAGACCTCAGATAAAGGGAAACTGAGAACTGAACTCTCACCGCTGTTCTTTGTTCTAAATTTCTTCCTGAGAGGTCTAAAAAGAGTCATACCCACAGGTCAGACCTTAACATTCCTTTTTGTTGACCCTAAGATTATAGACAAAGCTTTATTTCTCTAACCAATTGCAAATCAAAGAATCTGCAAATCCATCTATGATCCCCAAGCCTCTGCTTCAAGATATCCCATCTTTTGGGGCCAAACCAATGTATAACCTCCGTGTATGGATTAATAATTTTGCCTGTAACTTCTGCTTTCCTAAAATTTACCCCTGCCTTTAAAAACCTTTACTTGTAACCCATCAGAGAGGTTGGGTCTTAACTGTGAGCTGGCCAATTCTCCTAGCTTGGTGCCCCACAAATAAACTTGCTCCTCTCTTTCACTGCAAAACATGGTGTAGATGTTTAGCCTTCTTGAGCCAAGCAAGCAGACCCAAGTTTGGTTCAGTAACATGTAGAATGTCTTTCCTTCTTCTTTGTTCTAATATCTCCTAATTGTCTCTCAATTTTATTCCAATATACCATCAACAAAAATTTATGTAAGTCCAATCAGGTGAAGGAGTGAAAGGGAGATGAAGAAAGGGACACAGCCACTGGACCATGAAGGAAAGAGAGATACAGGTTTGTAAGTAGGGGAAGTCATAGGAGCTCAGAGAGGAATTGTTTTGTTTCTATAACACAGGACAAATGAGTATTTTTAAAGTTTAGTGGGAAGAGGTCAGGAGAAAAGGTGAGGCTACAAATAGAGGAGAGTGGGGGTAGCTGATGGGATAGGGTCTGTGAGGAGGCAGGATGGAATGACACAGGAAGCACAGGGATGAGCCTCATGTGGGTAGCGAAACACCTCTTTCATAGGGACTTTAGGGATCAGTGACGAATGGAGGCAGGTGCAGGTAGTTTTGCTCTGTGGAGTGGCAGGATATTGAGGGAGCTCCTATCTGATGGCCTCTGTTTTGCAATGAGGTAGGAGGAAAGGCTGCCTGATGGGATTGTGAAGGAAGATGGTGAGGAAAGAGTTCAAGGGAGAATGGAATTCTGAAATGACCACAGAGGAGGATGGGAAATAAAGGAGAGTGGGAAACCAAGAGCTAAATTTGTTTCAATTATATAGTGTTTAAATTGTTTGCTATTGTCATGAATTGTCCTAAACTTGAGCTCTGATAAGAAAACATACAGATCAACGAGATAGAAAATTAACAAGGATATCCAGGACTTGAACTCAGACCTGGAACAAGTAAACTTAACAAATATTTACAGAACTCTCCTCCCGAAATCCACAAAACATACATTTTTCTCAGTATCACATTACACCTATTTTAAAAGTGACCACATAATTGGAAGTAAATCACTCCTCAGCAATTGCATAGCATTTCACAGGTTTAAATAGAATATTGGTTGGCTGCTTGTTTGTTATTTTCATCCCTTATGATTTCCTGTCTCCATTGTTAAGCACAATTATTGGCATAAAAGGTTTTTAATACCCATTTTTAGACTGCATTCTAGCCTGGGCAATAAAACAAGAATCCCGTTCTGTCTCCCTCTTTCTCTTCCTCTTTCTTTCTTTCATTCTTTTTTTCTTTCTTTTGCTCTTTCTTTCTCCTTTTCTCTCTTTTTCTTTCTTTCAAAAAAAAAAGAAAGAAAGAAAAGAAAACATAATGCCACCTCTAGAGAACTGAGGCTTAAACCTGTAACACTGCCATGGGAGATCATTAATAAGCAACTTACAGAATTTGGAATGAATTAATATTTTACTCTAGTAGTTTCCGACTGTCAGTGAAGGTGAAGGTCATACCCTCAAAGGCCTTCCTTGGGAGTCAGAGACTATAGGCCTTGATAAGTTTATTTCATAAGATTAATTCATGCTAAGGCAGAAAAATAAAGGCATTCAACATTTGGGAGTACTGACTGGAACAGCCAAGTGACACTAGACATGTTCATAAAGGATCTAGCCAATCTGATTTTTTTAAATTCAGAATTGGCTAAACTGAAAATGTTAGCAGTTAAATTTTTTTTCTTTTCTCATTTTTTTTTTAAATTTTACTTTAGGTTCTGGGGTACATGTGCAGATCATGCAGGATTGTTGCACAGGTACATTCATGGCAAGGTGGCTTGTTGCCACCATCCCCCATCACCTATACCTGACATTTCTCAACATGGGGAGCAGTGAAGTTTTAACAAGAGATTTGAGATTAAATGTATTTATAATGAAATGCTAAATACTAGTTAACAGTTGTGCCTTTATATTAATAAACATGTGATGCCAATGCCTGTTGTGACTGACTTGAAAACATCATTACAATTACATAAATATCCTACTTTAAAGTATATTATCTTTTAGAAATATTTACTGCTTATGTGATGATTTAAATAGTTACTATGTTTACAACTTAATATTTTTTTTCAATAAACAAAGGATTTAGATAGACATTTCTCCAAAGAAAATAATCAAATGGCCCATAAGTACATAAAAAGATGCTCAGCATCATTAGTTATTAGGAAAATGCAAATCAAAACTATGATGAGATACCAGTTGATACCCACTAGGATGGCTAGCATCAAAAAGACAGAAAATAACAAGTATTGGCAAGGACATGGAAAAACTGGAAACTTCGTGTATTGTTGGTGAGAATGTTAAATGGTGCCACCACTTTGGAAATAGTTTGGCAGTTCCTCAAAACATAAACATATAACCTAGCAACTCCACACCTACATATATACCCAAGAGAACTGACAAGACCTCATCTCTAAAAAATTTTTTGAGGAAATTTTTTTTTAAATTGAAAATAAGGTCAAGAGTGGTAGCTCACACCTATAATCCCAGCACTCTGGAAGGCCGAGGTGGGTTGATCATGAGGTCATGAATTCGAGACCAGCCTGATCAAAATGGTGAAACACCATCTCTACTAAAAATACAAAAGTGAGCCGGGGGTGTTGGCACACACCTGTAATCCCAGCTACTTAGAAGGCTGAGATAGGAGAATCACTTGAACCCAGGAGGCAAAGGTTGCAGTGAATTGAGATTACACCAGTGCACTCCAGTCTGGGTGACAGAGCAAGACTCCATCTCACACAAAAAAATTAAAAATAAAATAAATCCATTTGATTACAAGTGTCAGAGAACTCAACTGATAGCAACTCAAGTCAAAAGCAGTTTACTCTTCCAAGAAAACAGAAGTCTATGGGTAGGTGATGATGCTTGGCTCCCCTGAGCCACATGAAGCCATCTCCATGGATCCAGGATTTTGGATCCATGGATCCTCCTATTTGATGCCTGATTGCAAGATTGATGCCACAGTTCCAAACACTGTGATCAAAGCTAGAACAATGGATAAAGGACAATAACAGTCACTTCTGTACCCTGTTACCAAGAACACAAAAGCTTTCTAAGACATACCCAGAAGACTCCTCCTTACGTCTCATGGTCAAAATTATGCCACATGGCCACCCCTAGCTGCAAGGGAGGCAAAAAAAAAAAGTAGTGTTTTTCACACCACAACCCCAAACAAAGAGTTCCATAGACAATGAAGAAGGAGAGAAAGGATATTGGATAGAGAAATAATAGTGTCTGCCACACTTCTCTCTCCATGCACATACCTTAAAAACCCTACTGACACAGAATTATATCAGCAATCTTAAATCTAAAAACATAAAATTGATCTCAATGCCCTGGTTGGCACCTGAAATAAATCACCCCTCCCTTCACCTTTATTCTTCCCTTTCCTGTCCACTGGGATGGCTTTCTTGCCACTGAAGCCACCTTCTGGATGTTTTACTTTCTGGAAATAGTGTGTTTTGAGTAAATAAAAAGTACAAAAAAATTTTGCCTGCATACAAAATGTACTCCGATTTCATAAAAAGAAACTTGATCCTTCATGGCATAATCTGCTTGTTTCATACACTCCATCTCAACCTCCTAACACCCACACATGCACAACACCTGCCACAGTTTGCATGCAAACACTCGCATAGGCACATAAAATTCCTTTTTTTATCTGCAGAGTCACCTTGTCTTAAAAGTTTCTTTCTTCATCTAACTATCTAGTGGTTTTCTCAGAGGTACATTCGAATATTTTACCTACGTTAAAATACTTATCACCTTATAAAAGAAGGAAAATGTAGTAAGATTGTGGACTGTTTGTTAGTTTACACACGTAACATTTCTCGGAAACCATTCTGTTTCAGATCTTCATGTGGACCCGAAGGTTTCCATAACTCTGCTTGGGTGTTTAGCTTTTGTTGAGGAAATACCATATGCCAGACACTATGATAAATTCTTAAGACATATTATCACTGTTGTTCACATTACCCTCTGAGGTTAATGCCCTAGACCCAGAGTTGACTAACCTTCCCATGCTTATACAACTAGTTACTGGCAGACCTCAGATTTGAAGCCAGTTCTGTCTGACTTTAAAACTCATATATATAGTGCTTACAAGTGAACATCTCATTGTACTTGACTTTCAAATTCAATTAGCAAATGTCATCAGACCTCCAAGAGACTTTTAATAAAAGTAATATTCTTTAATACTAGGATGAAAATCGTTTCCAAACCAGCAAATGTCATTATGTCTGGAAATAGATTCTTTATTGATGTATAAGGATGAATAATACTACAGTTTGCTTCAGGATCCATGTCATGGAGCCATCTTAATGCTAAGTCTATGTAAGCATGGAAAAATTACTAAACTTCTCTGGGTCTAGGACACTCACCTCAGAGGGTAATGTGAACAACAGTGATGATACATCTTAAGAATTTATCACAGTGTCTGGCACATGGTATTTTCTCAATAAAAGGTAAAAACACCCAAGCAGGATTATGGACATATGCTAAATTACACATGAATTTTTTTTTTATTTTAAAGACAATGGTCCAAAGCAAATTCAC
This sequence comes from Cheracebus regulus, assembly GCA_963574635.1. Classification (NCBI taxonomy): domain Eukaryota; kingdom Metazoa; phylum Chordata; class Mammalia; order Primates; family Pitheciidae; genus Cheracebus; species Cheracebus regulus. Next base: position 39,835 of record CAUYQU010098889.1, read on the forward strand.
ATAAAATTTCATTTTCTAAAAATAAAATAATATATAGCAAACTTATTTACAGAATTATTTAAAACAAAAATCTTCAACTAGATAATCTGAATAATTATATTGCAATTTTCCTGATTATTTTTAGTCTACTTTATTTCCAAATATAACTTCACTGACTTTCCATAAGCCCTTATATTATATTTTTTAAAAATTACAAGCAAACATTTTTCAGGATTAATTAAATAGAATGCATCAGTGGATTTTTTAAATCATTTGATAGCTACAGATTTAGGTAGTATTATATTCCATAAACTCATAAAATATGATGCTATTGACTCCTTTATTCACCAAGGTAAACAAATGTACAACTCATTTATTTTATTTTATTTTATTTTATTTTATTTTTTAAACGGAGTCTCACACTGTTGCCAGGGCTCGAGTGCAGTGGCACAATCTCACTCACTGCAACCTCTGCCTCCCAGGTTCAAGCGATTCTCCTTGCCTCAGCCTCCCAAGCAGCTGGGATTACAGGCACCTGTCACTGCACCATGCAAATTTTTTTTTTTTTTGTATTTTTACTAGAGATGGGGTTTCACTATGTTGGCCAGGCTGGTCTTGAAATCCTCATCTCATGATTTGTCCACCTCGGTCTCCCAAAGTGCTGGGATTACAGGCGTTAGCCACCATGCCCAGCCTCATTTATTCTTAAGAACACAGCTTATCTTCGATAACTCTTAAGATGTCACATTTCATTATTTTGCAAGAAACAATCTGCAAAATAGAAGAGTAAAACAATTCCCAAATTTTCCAACAACCTTCACAAAAAGAGTCATTTCTAAGCAAGTATTCTGGAAGTTGAGATGCTCTTTTACTTAACAATGTCATCTGGTAAATATATAACATTTCTGACAAGCAAATACTTCTAGTAAATCTACCTTCTAGTAAAATCTATTTTAAAGGTAAAATACATTCAAAGTGATCATTTTGAGGATGTCAAGATGCCACGTCCCCCCACTGTACCTCTGAAATAAGACTAGAGTTACTCTCAATTCACTTTACTTCAAGAAATACTTCTAAAACATCATCTACACACCTACACCTCTTTCTTCACCTCCTACCTAATGAGCAAAGAAACAAGTCCCTCTCCTGTTCAATATGTGGCATTATGTGAAAATCCAAGAGTGCAGATTCTTTAAAAAGAGTGTATTAGTTAAGTCTCTTTTCATTGCAAATATCAGAAACCCAACTTGAATTAACTTAAACTAAAACATAATTTTAGGAAGAATCTATTGGCTTATTTTCCAAAAAGTCTAGGAATAGAACTAACTTTAGACATCAATACACCTGAGGATTCTAATGATATCCTCAGGCATCTTTCCCTTTCTCAGAGTCAACTTTTGACTGTTTATCTGCGTGGTCCTTTTCTCTTCTAACCACAATCTTCCTTCCTGTGATTTGAGAAAATAGCCACTGGCAGCCTTAAACTCAGAATATTCCAGCACCATTACACTAGAAGAAAGAGAGAGTCTTCTCCCACTTGTTCTAGTAGAAAAGCCATACTTTGATATGTCAGTTTGGCTCACATTTCAACCTCTCTAAGAAGGTTGGGATAAAAAAAATACAGTTGATTGAGAATTCATATAGAAGCCCATAGGATAGAAAATGATGGTTCCAAAAAGAAAGATAGATGTTGGATAAATGGATAAGATTTATGCAATTATAGAGAGTTAGAAATGGAGGCAGAGTTCTATTAAAGAAATAGAATATGTAATTTAAAACTTTTCTACAAAGAAGCCCTCCAGATTCTGATGGCTTCACTGATGAGTCCTATCAAATATTCAAGAAAGGAAGAATACCAATCTTACATAAACCCTTTCATAAAAGAAAGAAGAAGGAAAAACATACCAATTGGTTTCATGAGGCCTGATACCAAAACCTCAAAACACATTTAAAAAAAAAAAAAGGAACATTATATAACTGGCTGGTTAGCTCAGTTGGTTAGAGCATGGTGCTAACAAAAAAGGAAAATTATAAACGAATATTTTTATGAACACAGATTCAGAAATCCTCAGTGAAGTACTAGGCAATGGGATCCAACAAATACTAATAGAACAAGGATAATATCCCATGATCAAGTGAGGTTTATTGTAGGAATGCAAAGTTGGGTCAACATGAGAAAATCAATGTAATTCACCGCACTACCAAAATAAGAGAGAAAGAAAAAAATCATCTCAATAGAATAAGGAAAAAGTATTTGACAAAATTCAACACATATTCCTCTTGAAAATTTCAGAAACTAGAAATCAAAAATAATTATATCAATCTGATAAAGGACAACAAACAGCTAAAATCCAAGATGAACTAATGCTTTTCTTATAAACAGCAGGAATAGGACAAAGGTATCTGTTCTCATCATTTCTATTCAACATTGTGCTGAAGTTGGAAACAATTACTTTGAATGCAATAACATACAATGTTAACATATAGCATATAGCAACATATATGTTATTGTATTCAAAGCAATTGTCAACAACTATATTATTTGGTGATCAGAAAGCTGTTTTAGGTAGGCTGGGCATGGTGGTTCACGCCTGTAATCCCAGCACTTTGAGAGGCCCAGGAAGGAGGATCACTTGAGCCTAGAAGTTCAAGACAAGCCTGGGGAACATAATGAGACCTCGTCTTTACTAAAAGTCAAAAAAGTTAGCTGGGTGTAGTGGTGTGCCCCTGTAGTCTCAGCTACTTGAGAGGTTGAAGTAAGAGGATCATTTGAGCTTGAGAGGTCAAGACTACAATGAGCCGTGATCGCACCACTGCACTCCAGCCTGGACAACAGAGGGAGACCATATCTCAAAAAAATAAATAAATAAAAGAAAGAAAAAGGAAGCTGTTTTAAATATTTTACATCCTAATATGACATCTTGTTAGGTATGTGTGAACAAGGATCCAAAATATGTCACACATGCACACACATGCATGCACACATACATATATAGTATAAATATCCTATAGAATTTATATGTTCATAAACAAGAGGCTCCTTTGCCTGAGTCCTCCTTACTGGGCAGTTGATGGGCATTGCTGTTAGACTGGCAACTCTTGGAACCATTGAACAAACTAGCAAATTCCTTGCACTCACAGGGATTCCAGCCCAGTTCTAAGGCCAATTCCAAGAGCCTCTCTACACCAAGTTCTTGTGCACACTAAAGGAACTCTGCCTTTTGCTGCGATTGTTTTGTGCCTGATGATTCTTACCTGATTCAGTGCCTCCTTTCAGTAGTCAAGATAGCCTTGCTGCTTTCCTCTTTGTCATCAACATGTGTGATCTGCACACCAAGATGCAGTTCGTCAACTGGTAATAGAGGAATTTCTTTCATACCCTTGTAAACTCTTACCTGATAATGTCTATTGTCTTTGCTAAGAAAAGAAACCTTTCCAAAATCATAACTGGGATACTAAGCCAAATCACAGCAGGCCTTTTGGCCATGATGGCCATTATCACCTTTTCTTTGCAGGACCAAAGACATATGGTGGCCCCCACTGACTCCACATATGGTGCCTAGGCTAAGGCCCCTCATTTCTCTCTACAACTTGCAAATAACTCTTCTATCTGGAATAACTCCTTCCTGCCCACAACAACACACCCTGCCAACTGCCAGCCCCCACTATACTGGTGCCTTTATCAGGACAGTTTGACTTCTGGTCTGCCTATCAATGCTATCTTCCTTGAAGGGACCACCTTGAAGCTCCCTTCTGAAGCACTCAAGAGGAGAACCAGTTCTATCTGGATCATTCCCCCACCTAAGCTACATGGCAATGGAAGAGCACACTCAGATTTCACATACCAAATTCCAGGCTGTGATCTCACTCAAACTACCTCCTCAGTGTGGGGACTGGTTCAAGAGAAGGACAATTATCAGATGGTTAGGAAACAGAATAATGAACAAACTAATCTTTAAATTAAAAAAAAATAAAAAAGGCATTCTACCCATAAAAAACTTAACTGGGAAGACATTCATTGGGGTATGTATAAGTGCACTGCCTGCTCTTGGGGAAAGACTGGGAGAAGGATACATGATCTAAATTGCAACCTTTATTGACTGAATGCCTGGCTCTGTTTTCTAAAGCTTTGTTTAAAAAAAGAAGAAGAGGAAGAAGAAGAAGAGAAAGAAAGAAAGAGAAAGAGAGAGAAAGAGGGAAAAAAGAAAGAAAAGAGGTGGAAAAGAAAGAAAAGACTTTAATGGCAAAAGGCCTTGACTATGAAAAGACCTGGTTTAAAATACATTTTAGTTGTCCAGAAGCTGCATTTGTTGAAATGCCCATTTTCCCTCCCTTCTGAGTTTGTATCTCTCTCACTGTAAGAGATGATTATGTCACCATGTACATGTCTCCCTAAAATTTCACCATTTCCCCCCTCAACATTATTATTACAAATTTAATTTCAGTTCTCCCTAATAACAATGGGCCAATATTTGCAGTTCAATGGCTAATCTCTACTTCAGTCCTGGAAAGAAGCCCTGGTAGGCTAAGAGCAAAAGAGTCAGATAAAGACACCTAAAATGCAGACTTTATTTACCTCTTTCTTTTCATCTTCATTAGCACTCTCAACCACCTTCCAGCATATTTTCTGGAGAATTTCCCCTCCAGAGATTCATATCAAAGTAAGCTTATTGTACAAATCTGAGAGGAAATAGATTGGGGTAAAAAGTCTGGTCTTATACTCTGGTGTCTATTTCTGGCCCTGACAAATGCATCTTTGGTCAAGTAGAACATGAACCATTATAACTTGGTTACAACCTCAAAGATATAAATGAATCGTTGAGATATTTTATGATATGTTTTATTCGGAGAAGGGCCTTTCTGGATAAGATCAGCAAGATGTCCCCACCTACCCCCCACCCATAAGACACAAGACTTCCTAAAATGATAAGTAACATTGAGAACAATTTGTTATTTCTATTTTTTATTTATTTTGGAGACAGTGTCTCAGTCTACTACATGGGCTGGAGTGCAAGTGGTGCAATCATAGCACACAGCAATCTTGAACTCCTGGACAGAGGTGATCCTCCTGCCTCAGCCTCCCAAGTAGCTAATACTGCAAGGCCTCACCACCATGCCTGGCTAATTTTTTTATTTTTATTTTCCGTAGAGACTGAGTCTTGGGCTCTGTTGCCCAGACTGATCTCGAACTCCTGGGCTCAAGCAATCCTCCTGCCTTGGGCCTCTCAAAGTGTTGGCATTACAGGCATGAGCCACTGCTCCTGGCCACTTTCTTTCTTCTTCATGAGACAGCACATGTACTAAGGGGAAAAAAACTTCAAATAGAACAAGGAGTTCCTTTCTACTCCACAACCTAAGCCAGTTATGTCTGAAAATGATTTCTAACAAGGGTTTTCTACTTCTCTTTGCAGAAGTTCTATACATTTATATATGTATCTACATTTTAGTAGTTATTTTTTTAATTCCTTTGCTTTATAAAAATGGAGAAATGTGACTTGTTCTATATATTTTTGTAACGTCTATCTCATTTATTTTTAAAAGCCACATAATCTTTCCTATTGCTATACATAATGCTATACATTTAGCTGCCTATTTTTTCTCACTACAAATTACACTTCAACATCTTGCATCTTTTCAGCTTTGTGAATGCATGTCCATTAGATAAATTCCTAAAAGTTGAATTGCTTTGTATAGGTTTAATTTTAATGGATATTGCTAAATTGTCCTCCACAGAGTAGTATTTCTCAATTTGTACTCTCACTGACAGTGGATGGGAGTATGCCTTTTCTAATATTCTTGTTAACCTTACTATATTATCCAACTTGTTAATCCTTTTTAATAATCTGATATGTGACAGATGATACCACCTTTGTGGGCTTCCTGTTGGTTTTTATATATATATATATATATTTGTAAATAAGGTTGAGAATAATTTCATGTGTTTATAATCCATTTACATTTAGTTTTCTGTAAAACATCTATTTATATTTTTTGCAAATTTTTTAATTTTTGTAGCTTGTCCTTTTCTTATTGACTCTTAAGAATTCTTCAATGTTAAGAAAATTGGTGTTTTACCTGAATTTTTTTTTGTAATTTGCCAGTTGTCTTTTGACTTTGTTTAGAATATTTCTTGTTGTATAGAAAGCTTCATTTTCTTTGATAATAGCTACTTTTCAGTATTTTTCTTTCTGTCTTTTTTTGTATGTCAGTTAAAAATTCTTTATTACACCAAAATTTTTGTTTAAATTTGTACGTTTTCCTTGAATATTTTGTTTTCTTTTTCACTTATTTCTGACAGTTTAGAAGTTGGTAGACATTCAGCTAGATTTTTCCACAAATGGAAAGCCAGTTGTTCCAATACCAAATTAGTAAGTAATCTATTTTTCATACTGATCTGAAATTTCACCTTTAGTACATATCAGATTCCCATATTATTTTGATTCTAGATATAGGCTGCTTTCTTCTAGTGGCAGTATAGAGTAGACAAACCTCCACAAGTTAAAATGTGCCAAAATATTGGTCCCCTCAGACCCTGGAGCAGCTAAGTTGGTCCTCAAGTAACCCAGGCCTTAAGCAACTGCATCTACATGCAGCTTTGATTGATTTCCCAGCACATCATAAAAATATTTTCATTTTCTATGTGTACCACAACTTCAAGAAGGTTGGGAAGCACTAGTGTTTGTTTGTAGTTACACACGATTAAATTATCTCTGTACAAAAAGCTATATAGATTCAAATCCAAGGACCTATCTTTACCAGTTTTATGACCTTCGGTGACTTATTAACTTACCTTGCTGAAAAGGGAAATAAATAAATTTGTTCTTGCTATTGTTTATCTTTCCTTGGGAATGAACGTTGAATTTTATCAAATGCTTTCTCAGTATCTATGAAAATATTCCACTTTTAACCATTTAGCCTATTAAATATATAAATTAAATCTACATATATATATATAAAAAGAGAGATATAGATTTTTTTAAATTATACTTTAAGCTCTGGATACATGTGCACATCCTGCAGGGTTGTTGCATAAGTACACACATGCCATAGTGTTTCAGTCTCCGTCCCCCTACATTGCCTACATCAGGTGTTTCTGCCAGTGTTTTCCCTCCCCAGCCTCCTTGCTCCTCCTGCTGTCCCTCCCCTAGCCCATCACCCACCAACAGACCCCAGTGTGTGATGGTCCCCTCCTTGTGCTCATGTGTTATCATTGTTTAACACCCGCCTATGAGTGAGAACATGCAGTGTTTGGTTTTCTGTTCTTGTATCAGTTTGTTGAGAATGATGGTTTCCAGATTCATCCATGTCCCTACAAAGGACATGAACTCATCGTTTTTTATGGCTGAATAATATTCTCTGGTGTATATGTGCCACATTTTCTTTGTCCAGTCTATCATTGATGGGCATTTGGGTTGGTTCTAGGTCTTTGCTATTGTAAACAGTGCTGCAGTGAACATATGTGTGCATGTGTCTTTATAATAGAACGATTTATAATCCTTTGGGTATATACCCAGTAATGGGATTGCTGGGTTAAATGGAATTTCTATTTCTAAATCCTTGAGGAATTGCCACACTGTCTTCCACAATGGCTGAACTAATTTACACTCCCACCAACAGTGTAAAAGGATTTCTTTTTCTCCACATCCTCTCCAGTATCTGTTGTCTCCAGATTTTTAAATGATCGCCATTCTAACTGGCATGAGATGGTACCTCAATGTGGTTTTGATTTGCATTTCTCTAATAATCAGTGATGATGAGCATTTTTTATTATGTTTGTTGTCCTCATAAATGTCTTCTTTTGAAAAGTATCTGTTCATATCCTTTGCCCACTTTTTGATGGGGTTCTGTGTTTTTTCTTGTAAATCTGCTTTAGTTCTTTGTAGATTCTAGATAAAGCGTATTCAGTTAGGAAAAGAGGAAGTCAAATTGTCTCTAATTGTAGGTGACATGATCGTATATTCAGAAGACCATCATCTCAGCGCAAAACCTCCTTAAGCTGATAAGCAACTTCAGCAAAGTCTCAGGATACAAAATCAATGTGCAGAAATCACAAGCATTCCTATACAGCAATAACAGACAAACAGCCAAATCATGAGCAAACTCCCATTCACAAATTGCTACAAAGAGAATAAAATACCTAGGAATACAACTAACAAAGGATGTAAAAGACCTCTTCAAGGAGAACTACAAACCGCTGCTCAAGGAAATAAGGGAAGACACAAACAGCTGGAAAAACATCCCATGTTCGTGGCTAGGAAGAATCAATATCATGAACATGGCCATACTCCCCAAAGTAATTTACAGATTCAACGCTATCCCCATCAGGCTACCTACTATCAACCTTCTGCACAGAATTGGAAAAAAACCACCTTAAACTTCATATGGAACCAAAAGAGAGCCCGCATAGCCAAGACAATCCTAAGCAAAAAGAACAAAGCCAGAGACATCACGCTACCAGAATTCAAATTATACTACAAGGCTACAGTAATCAAAACAGCATGGCACTGGTACCAAAACAGATATAGACCAATGGAACAGAACAGAGGTCTCAGAAGCAATGCCACACATCTACAACCATCTAATCTTTGACAAACCTGACAAAAAACAGGCAATGGGGAAAGGATTCCCTGTTCAATAAATGATGTTGGGAAAAATGGCTAGCCATGTGCACAAAGCTGAAACTGGACCCCTTCCTTACATCTTACACTAAAATTAACTCCAGATGGATTAAAGATTTAAACATAAGACCTAACACCATAAAAAACCGAGAAGAAAATGAGGCAATATCATCCAGGACATAGGCATAGGCAAGGACTTTATGACTAAAATACCAAAAGCACTGGCAACAAAAGCCAAAATAGACAAATAGGATCTAATTAAACTAAAGAGCTTCTGCACAGCAAAAGAAACAATCATTAGAGTGAACTGGCAACCAACAAAATGGGAAAAAGTTTTTGCAATCTACCCATCTGACAAAGGGCTACTATCCAGAATCTACTATACATTTCTTAATATTGAACCATTAGTTCATTCCTGACAGAATCTTTACTTAGTATATATTATTTTAAATTATTAATAGATGCTATTACCTAATTTATTTAGGGTTTTGCACTGATATTCACAAATTACATTAATAATTTTCTTTTTCTGTACTGCATTTATCACATTTTGGAATAATTGCTTTCTGGCATCATGGAGACTATTTGGAAACTTTCCTTCTTTATGCATTGAAACAGTTGAAATAGCATTGAGATTATTTGTTCTTTGGAGGTTTGAATGATATCATCTGTGAAGATGTCTGGGCTTGATATTTCTTAGTGGGTCACTCTTAACTTCGTCTTTTTCTTCCAAGAAAATCAGCATGTTTACATTTTATATTTTCATCATCAAGTTGGGTGATTTGTATTTTCCTAGAAAAACATCTTTTTCAACCATCTTTTTGAATATATTTGTCTAAAGTTGATCAAAGGAGTCTACGACAATTATTTTAATTTTCTCTGTGTTCATGGTAATTTTTCCATTCTTGTATACAATGAAGTTGAATATACATTCATATAATTTGTAAGATAATATTACAACCTAATCACTCCAACAAATCTATTAATTTCTATTGAGTTTATAAAGACTTCACATTATAATTGAATGGAGTAAACCAGGCAAACTCTAGAATTTGTTATACATCCCCTTTTATCTTTCATGATTTGTTAATTATCTTTGTCAACAAATATTTATTGAGCATCTAATAAATATTATTCTAGGAATACAATGGGGAATGGGGACTTAAATACTCAGACATATGGAAAATTTGCCCCTAGCACTCCAACAATCAGATTCACATATAGATATAAATGTATCAATTAACCAAGAAATATTTATTCAAATGATTTTAAGATACGGCAAAAGATATGTCCAGTGACTGGATTTAGCTTGCTTATTGACACCCTAATACCCCTTCATGGGATCATAGGCACATGCCAGACTATGCTTTACTATGTGTCTCTAACTCTGAGACACAGTGAATAAAATAACCAGCAAAAAAATGACTGTCTTCCAATTATATCAGTCAAAGCAGGAATAACAAACAGTCATATTCTTTAATTCTTCTACTTTATTATTTTCCTTCTTGTTATATCTATACAAAAACTACAATCTCCAGTGCTCAACACAGCAGAAATCAGACAAGGTATTTGGAGATAAAGTATATCCAGTCATTATCAGATACCTAAGTATGTCTAAATAGAAACATTGAGAAATAAAAAACAGAAGAGGCATGGATAATCCAAGATGGCCAAATAGGAACAGCTCTAGAGTGCAGTTCCCAGTGAGAACGCAGAGGGTGAGTCATCACTGCATTTCCAAATAAGTTTTTACTGCCCACAGACCAGAAATTCCCGGGCAGAAAAGCACCATGAGTCTCCAGCATGGTTGTTTCAGCTGGTGCAATGGGTTGCTTCACAAAAACTCACACAAATTTGGGTGGCTGTTTCAAACTGGCACCTGGAATGCCTGGGAGACAGAGTTGCCCACTGAACTGAAAAAAAGGGGTCTGAAACGGAGCCAGGTGATCTGGTTCTACAGGTCCCACCACAAAAAAGACCAGCAATCTGAAATGCTCTGGATTGAGAGTTTCACAGCAAGCACTACTGGACCTGGGACGGTCCAGCTCTGTAGGGGGAAGGGCATCTGACATTACCGAGGCAGTCCACCACTACCAAGGCAGTCCGCCATTACTGAGGTAGTCTACCAGTACCAAGGCAGTCCACCATTACCGAGGCAGTCCACCATTACTGAGTCAGTCTGCCATTACAGAGACAGTCTGCCATTACTGAGGAAGACTGTCATAACCGAGGTAGTTCTAACTATACCTCTATTAAAAAAAAAAAAAAAAAACCACACACACAAGGAAGTTCACACAGCAGCTGGGCAGAGCCCATGCCAGCTCAGCAAGGCCTCTGCTGGCAGACCCTGACTAGGCTATCTCCTAGCTGGGCAGGGCATCTCTGAAAAAAGGCAGCAGCACATCAGGAACTTATAAATAAAGCCCCACATTCCCAGGACACAGCACCTGGAAAAAAAGGCATTTATGAGTTCCACTGCAGCAGACTTAAACGTACTTGCCCAGCAGCTCTGAACAGAACAACAGAGTTCACGTCTCTGCACTTGAGCTCCTATAAGAGACAGAATGTCTCCTCAAGCAGCTCCTCAACCCCCATATATCCAAAGAGACACCTCATAAAGGAGAGCTCAGGCTGACATCTGGCAGGTATTCTTCTGGGATAAAGATGACAGAAGAAGAAACTGGCAGCAACCCTTACTGTTCTGCAGCCACCACAGGTGATCCCCAGGCAAGCAGGGTCTGGAGTGGACTCTGGCAGTCCTACAGCAGAGGGGCCTGACTGTCAGAAGGAAAACTAAAAAACAGAAAGAAGTAACTTCATCAACAAAAAGGATGTCCACTCAGAGACTCCATCCGAAAGTGACCAACTACAAAGACCACAGGTAGATAAATCCAAAAAGATGGAAAGAAACCATGGCAAAAAGGATGAAAACACCCAAAACCAGAACACCGCTCCTCCTCCAAGGAATCACAAGTTCTCATCAGCAAAGGACAAGGCTGGATGGAGAATGAGTCTGATGAATTGACAGAAATAGGCTTCAGAAAGTAGGTAATAACAAACTTCTCGGAGCTAAAAGAATGTGTTCTAACCCAATGCAAAGAAACTAAGAACCTAGAAAAAAGGTTTGACAAAATGTTAATGAGAATAAACAGCATAGAGAAGAATATAAATGAATTGATGGAGCTGAAAAACACAACACGAGAACTTCATGAAGCATATACAAGTTTCAATAGCCAAACTGAACAAACAGAATAAAGGATATCAGAGATTGAAGATCAACTCAATGAAATAAAACGAGAGGCAAGATTAGAGAGAAAAGTGTAAAAAGAAATGAACAAAACCTCCAAGAATTATGAGATTATGTGAAAAGACCTAATCTACATTTGATAGGTGTACCTGAATGTGGTGGAGAGAATGAATCCAAACTGGAAAACACTCTTCAGGATATTATCCAGGAGAACTTCCCTAACCCAGCAAGGCAGGCCAATATTCAAGTCCAGGAAATACAGAGAACATCACAGAGATATTCCTCAAGAAGAGCAACCCCAAGGCACATAATCATCAGCTTCACCAGGGTTGAAATGAAGGAAAAATGCTAAGGGTATCAAGAGAGAAAGGTCAAGTTACCCACAAAGGGAAGCCCATCAAACTCACAGCAGATCTCTCAGCAGAAATCCTACAAGCCAGAAGAGAGTGGAGGCCAATTTTCAACATCTTTAAAGAAAAGAAATTTCATCCTAGAATTTCATATCCAGCAAAACTAAGCTTCATGAGTGAAGAAGTAAAATCCTTTACGAACAAGCAATTGCTCAGAGATTTCATTACCACCAGGCCTGCCTTACAAGACCTCCTGAAAGAAGCACTAACCATAGAAAGGAACAACCAGTACCAGCTACCGCAAAAACATACCAAATGGTGAAGAGCATCGATAAAATGAAGAAACTGCATCAACTAATGGGCAAAACAACCAGCTAGCATCAAAGTGGCAGGATCAAATTCACACATAACAATATTAACGTTAAGTGTAAATGAGCTAAATGCCCCAATCAAAAGACACAGACAGGCAAATTGGATAAAAAGTCAAACCCCATCGATGTGCTAAAAACAGGAAACCCATCTCACGTACAAGGATGCACATGAGGTTGAAAATAAAGGGATAGAGGAAGACTTCCCAAGGCAATGGAGAGCAAAAAAAAGCAGGAGTTGCAGTTCTAGTCTCTGATAAAATAGACTTTAAACCAACAAAGATCAAAAGAGACAAAGGGCATTACAAAATCGTAAAAGGATCAATGCAACAAGAAGAACTATTGATCCTAAATATATATGAAGCCAATACAGGAGCACCCAGATACATAAAACAAGTTTGTAATGACCTACAAAGAGACTTAGACTCCCACACAATAATAGTGGGAGACTTTAACACTTCACTGTCAATATTAGACAAATCAATGACACAGAAAATTAACAAGGATATCCAGGATTTGAACTCAGATCTGGACCAAGCAAACCTAATAGACATTTACAGAACTCTCCACCCCAAATCCACAGAATATACATTCTTCTCAGCACCACATCACACCTACTCTAAAATAGACCACATAATTGGAGGTAAATCACTCCTCAGCAAATGCAAAAGAATAGAAATCATAACAAACAGTCTCTCAGACCACAGTGGAATCAAATTAGAACTCAGGATTAAGAAACTAACTCAGAATTGCAAAATTTCATGGCATCTGAACAACTGGCTCTTGAATGTTTACTTGATAAACAATGAAATGAAGGCAGAAATAAAGATGTTCTTCAAAACCGAGAATGAAGACACAACGTACCAGAATCTCTGGGACACATTTAAAACAGTGTCTAGATGAAAATTTATAGCAATAAATTCCCACATGAGAAGCAAGGAAAGATCTAAAATCGGCACCCTATCATCAAAATTGAAAGAGCTAGAGGAGCAAGATGAAAAAACTCAAAAGGTAGCAGAAGACAAGAAATAACTAAGATCAGAGCAGAACTGAAGGAGATAGAGACACAAAAGACCCTTCAAAAAAATTAATAAATCCAGGAGCTGGTTTTTTAAAAAGATCAACAAAATAGACCACTAGTCAGATTAATAAAAAAGAAAAAGGAGAAGAATCAAATAGATGCAATAAAAAACGATAAAGGAGATATCACCACAGATTCCACAGAAATTCAGACTACCATCAGAGATTACTACAAACAACTCTATGCACATAAACCAGTAAACCTGGAAGAAATGGATAAATTCCTGGACACTTGCACTCTCTCAAGCCTAAACCAGGAAGAAGTCGAAACCCTGAATAGACCAATAACAAGGGCTGAAGTTGAGGCACAAATTAATAGCCTACCAACCAAAACGAAGCCCAGGTCCAGATGAGTTCACAGCTGAATTCTACCAGACATACAAAGAGGAGCTCATACCACTCCTTCTGAATCTATTCCAAACAACACAAAAAGAGGGAATCCTTCCCAAGTCATTTTTATGAGACCAACATCATCCTGATACCAAAACCCAGCAGAGACTCGACAAGAAAAGAAAACTTTAGGCCAACATCCGTGATGAACATAGATGCAAAACTCTTCAATAAAATACTGGCGAACCAATTGCAACAGCACATCAAAAAGCTTATCCATCATGATCAAGTAGGCTTCATCCCACGGATGCAAGGCTGGTCCAACATACACAAGTTTACAAATGTAATTTGCCACATAAACAGAACCAAAGACAAAAACCACATGATTATCTTCATACATGCAGAAAAGGCCTTCAACAAAATTCAACAGCCCTTTATGCTAAAAACTCTCAATAAACTAAGTTTTGACAGAACGTATCTCAAAATAATAAAAGCTATTTACAATAAACCCACAGCCAATATCATACTGAATGGGCAAAAACTGGAAGCATTCCCTTTGAAATCTGGCACTAGACAAGAATGCCCTCTCTCACCACTCCTATTCAATATAATATTAGAAGTTCTAGCCAGACCAATCAGGCAAGAAAAAAAATAAAGTGTATTCAATTAGGAAAGGAGGAAACCAAACTGTCCCCATTTGCAGATGACATGATTGTATATTTAGAAGACCCCATCATCTCAGCCCAAAATCTCCTGAAACTGATAAGCAACTTCAGCAAAGTCTCAGTATACAAAATCAATATGCAGAAATCACAAGCATTCCTATACACCAATAACACACTAACCGAAAGCCAAATCATGAGTGAACTCCCATTCACAATTGCTACAAAGAGAATAAAATACCTAGGAATACAACTAACAAAGGATGTAAAAGATCTCTTCAAGGAGAACTACAAACCACTGCTCAAGGAAATAAGAGAGGACACAAACAGATGGAAAAAC
>CAUYQU010098892.1:0-23971 GCA_963574635.1 Cheracebus regulus
TTGGGCTTAAGGGATTCTCCCACTTCAGGCTCCCAAGTAGCTGAGACTACAAGCTCATACCAAGGCTAATTTTTTGTATCTTTTCTTTTTTTTTCTTTTTTGAGAAAGAGTCTCGCTGTCACCCAGGCTGGGGTGCAGTGGCGCAATCTCGGCTCACTGCGACCTTCAGCTCCCTGGTTCAAGCAATTCCCCTGCCTCAGCCCCCTGAGGAGCTGGGATTACAGTCATACACCATCACACCTGGCTAATTTCTTTGTATTTTTAGTAGACATGGGGTTTGACCATGTTGGCCAGTCTGGTCTCATACTCCCGACTTCAGGCAATCCGCCCACCTTGGCCTCCCAAAGTGCTGGGATTACAAGCATGAGCCACCATGCCTGGCCAATGTTTTTGTATTTTTCTAGAGATGGGAGTTTTACTATTTCTCAGGCTGGTCTTAAACTCTTGGGCTGAAGTGATCCTGCCTTGGCCTTCCAAAGTGTTGGGATTACAGGCATGAACCACCCCCACCTGACCCTATGTAAGTAACCTTTCTGCCCTTTTGTCTCTTTCCTTCTTGAACTTCTGAGAGTCAAACATATGCTCTTTCAATGCTATTCCATAAATCCCACGTCTTTTCATTCTTTTTTCTCCACTGACTATTTTCAAATTAAATGTCTTTGAGCTCAGATTCTTCTGCTTGATCACTTCTGTTGTTGCTGTCTTCTGTTGCATTTTTGTCATTAATTGTATTAACTTCAGAATTTTTACAATTTGTTAAATTTCTGATCATTTATTTGCCTAATTTAATCGTTTCTCTATTTTTTGTTTGTTTTGAGATGGAGTCTTGCTCTTGTTGCCCAGGCTGGAGTGCAGTGGCACAGTATCAGCTCACTGCAACGTCCGCCTCTCAGGTTCAAGTGATTCTCTTGCCTCAGCCTACTGAGTAGCTGGGACTACAGGTGCATGCCACCATGCTTGTCTAATTTTTTGTATTTTTAGTAGAGACGGGGTTTTGCCATGTTAGCCAGAATAGTCTTGATCTCCTGACCTCATGACCCATCTGCCTTGGCCTCCCAAAGTGCTGGGGTTACAGGCGTGAGCCATTGCACCCAGCTGCTCTTTTTTCTTAAATAAGAAAATTTAATTTGCTGAGCTTCCTTAAAATAATTATTTTGAATTGTCAGGTAGCTGATACATCACCCAAATCGGCTAAATTTCCTTAGGGTCAATTACTGGTGCTTTTTGTTGTTGTTGTCATTCCTTTTTGGAGGGTCACATTTCCCTGATTGTTGTTTTATTTTTTCTTTTTTAAAAGAAGGGGATGGAGATATGGAAGGGGTTCCCTGATTGTTCTTGATTCTTATAGTGTATTAATGTCTGGGCATTTGAAGAAATAGGAAATAAGTATTCCAGTCTGCCGACTGGCTTTATCTGGGACAGCTCTTCACCAATCAGCCTGTCCAGAGATTCTGGGGAGGCCATCTGGTGTGCTCTGCAGCGGGGCTTGCTGCTGGAGTCCTCAGCCAGGCTGGCCTGGTACCTGTACCAGCAGAAGGGCAGAGCTGGTGCTTGGCTCTACTGCAGTGGACCTGTTGATTGGGTACATAGGGGTAAACCTGGAACCTGTATCTTCATGGGTTGGACTGAAGCCTGGTTCCATGGGGGCTTACATGGTACTGGATAGGCCCAGGGCTGTGCACAGTGTGCCAGGGTAGACCTGGGCAGGCCTTGGCACCATGTTGGCCCCTGTAGACTGAGGTGTGGCAAGGGCCAGCCTGGAGCCTGAGGCCAGGGGTGCTGACCTGGCTTGGGGCTGGTCTAGAACCCAGGGCAGTCCTGAGGCTGTGTATCTGCAGGCTTGCGGAAGGCCTGGATCCCCAGACTGTGGAACCTGGTCTGAAGCTGGGGTGAGCCTGGACCACTGAGGTTGCTCTGGGGGTGAGGGTAGCAGACCATGTCTGCTGTGCTGGCCTGGGGCTATGGGAACCAACCTCATGGTGGGGTTGACTCTGTGGGTTAGTGGCCTGGGTTCTAGGGTGATGGGGGCCTGCCTAGCACTGAGTTTTACCCAGGTGAGCTGGCGTTGGGGATGGAGGCAAAGTCCAGTGTTCACTTTGTTCTCTTTCCCCTGAGTGGAGGGTATCTCTGTTCACACTGTGGTGCCTGGGGTTAGGGAAGAGGTAATGAAAACAATGTCACACTGTCCTTCCTGCCCTCTTCAATGCATCCTTTGTTTCTTTGCTACACCCATGTGCCGTGATCTCATACTTGGTTTCTTTAGCTCTTGTGAAGGCATTTTTGTTCAGGGATAGCTATTCAAACTCATGTTTCTGCAGAGTCAAGCGCTGGAGAGTCCTATTCTGCCATCTTGCTGGTGTCACTCCCTCCGATTTCCCTCCTGGAAGTTGTGACTCTTCACCTAACCAGCTTAAGTCCCTTAGTTCATCACGTATTTCACACCAGTCAATCCAGGCTAAATCCAATTCTGCTGAATATGGTTGGAACAAAACATAAAACCCTGATAATTGATGTTATGTTAAACTCATGCCCCCTAACCTCAAGTGGGCTTTTAGTGTATCATACGTTTCTTTTTCATTCTCCCCTATCCCCCAAACCTCTCTTACCACCTCTACCATCCTCACTTTCAGCTAATAACCATGTTTTCAATTTAACAGAGCAAATAATCAGACAAGAACATTCACAAGCTCTTGTATCTTCTCTGCCCACACTCTGACTTCCTCCTGGTTGGTGCTTCAGTGTCTGCCTTCTTCACTAGGACCCTGAATCCCAGTGTCTTCGTCTGCTCAGACCCTGCTCTAGTGCATTCTCCTCCTCCTCTCCTGCAGTGTCAGTTTTTCTACTTGTCATTCCTGTGAGTACATAAATTTATCCTAGAATTTGATATTTTAAAACACCACAACCCTCACAAATGCGCATCTCTTCTGTTACCCAGTGTTGCAAGACAATTCTCCATGGGTTTCTCACATTTCTGCCTATCTTACAAGTATAGATGGTGATGGCTTTTGTTACAGGCTGTTTTCAGGATGAATGAATAGCCTTAGATAGGTAACTCGCTCTCCAGAGCAATGGTTTGTTAAGCATCCAGTATGTCTTCCATCCAGACAGAGGCTTGGTAGATGGACTTGTAGACCACTGTTTGATTTGGGGTCCCTAAACTTGGAGCTCCTCTCCTGTAACTCCACCCAGCGAATATGTATTCAGGGTCAGTAGTGTGTTTTCTGCCAGCATCCGTAATACTGGTCCATTAACTTGTTACCTTGCAAGTAGAGCAAAATCTCAGACTTTTCAGTCCTTAACACGAATCCCATTATTCATAGTTCATCTCCAGTGTGATCTTGAATCCTCCTAGATTTGCCCTGCCCACCACTCCTTTGTAACTGTTCTTATCAAGATGGCCTCACTGATGGTTCATCTGAGCCCTCTGAGTCCATTCTCCATCCTTCTACCCTGCTTTATCCCAGAAGACCACATCCCCCAGGTTCTGATCAGGTTTAGTCAATGGAAGTATCTGCAGGAGACTGAGCAACGAAGGGCTCACACCCCCGCCCCCACCCTTTCCAGTGTTAGTTCTGTGTTTCTCACAGTAGCTGCATCTTTGTAGAGTTTCAAAATCCACTTGGCTGAAGAGACTCTTTTGCCGGGTGCAGTGGCTCATGCCTGTAATCCTAAACTTTGGGAGGCTGAGGCGGGCGGATCACAAGGTCAGGAGTTCAAGACCAGCCTGACCAATATGCTGAAACCCCCTCTACTAAAAATACAAAAATTAGCTGGGCATGGTAGCACATGCCTGAAATCCCAGCTACTCAGGAGGTTGAGGCAGGAGAATCGCTTGAACCCAGGAGGTGGAGGTTGTGTAGTAAGCTGAGATCGCACCACTGCACTCCAGCCTGGGCAACAGAGCAAGACTCTGTCTCAATTAGAAACAAAAACAAAAAACTCTTAGAAAAAATACAATTTTTTTTTTTTTTAAATCTCCTACAGCAAAGAGATCTTCCAACATTTAGCTCTCACTGGGCTCTCACACACCATCTCTTCCCTTTGTCCCTGGGAGAGAACAGGTTCCTGGTACTGCTGTGTCCAGATACCTTATCATCTGTTGTTTGTTCCCTTAATCCTGTCATTCTCCAAGTCATCCTTTCATATTGGCCTAATTCAGTTTACTATTACCTCTCTCACTGATAGAGCTGGTGAGGTCCACAGGTTAAAAATGGAAGGAATACTATTCACTAGGCCCACAAAATCATATACGAAGACACACATGTATAAGGGTTTATCTTTATTTTACAAAAACTGCTACACACACACACACATACACACACACACACACTCTCACACTCTCACCCCTCTTGCTTTCCTCATTTGACCTAGAGGAGTCTGGAGTTTGCGCCCACACATTTTTCTCAGGGAAATACCATTCAGCCATGGTATGTTTTTTACCACAATTTATTCATCCATTCCCTTACTGATGTTTTTTTTTTTTGGTCCTTACCAAAAAATACAATATGCATTAGTAAACATATAATCTTAAGCACTGGCACCTTTTCCTTAGGGATAGATTCACAGGAGATTCCTAGGTTGAAGAGTATATAAATATTAAAACATAAAGTCACATTGTTTTCCAAGGAGGCTGTAACAATTTACATTTCTAATAGCAGCGTCTGAAAATAACTTTTTCCCTGCTTCTTTGTGAGTAGGTAAGATGACAACTTAGACAAAAACTTACTGGGCTGTAGATGTTCGGTTTAAATTTGTTCAGAAAACCACTCAAATTCATATATTGTCACAGCACATCAATGACTTCCAAAAATAATTTTTAAAAGCCAGTTTTTGGTTGCCATTTATAATTCCCAATACATGACTTGGGATTGATAGGGAAAGGCTGAACTTGAGAATTTGAAATCAAGTCTATAATAGCATTTCTTTTGGGTTATAAAAAAAAAATTCTTGTTAATATATGGAGAGACCACTGAAAAATCTGACTATAAGTGTAAACATGGAAAAGTAATAACTTACACTAAGTCATGTTCCAATGGGAAATGTTTTAGGTTGGCAATAGTGAAACTCAAGTAGAAATGCCTCCTTTAAACAACAAAATACTATAAAAATTCATTTCTAAAGGGGATTATACACATGAAAAATTTAAAAAGCAATCAGTTGACATTATTTTAAAAAAATTTTTCCTGTAAAGTCTCTGAAATGTAACATTTGTGAACTATAGAAGCATCCTACCATTTTTGCTAGACAATTTATGAATTAAGGAAAGACAACAGTGGTTTGTGTTACACAATATTTTGGTAATAGACATGCATCTGTATGCAAATATCCCGCTGGAAAATAGGAGCATGATGAATGGGAATATTGTCTTGACACGGCAAATGCTCATTCTGTGGTGCATACTGAGTAGCATGGCCCACACCTGCCTCCTTCATGCTGCAGATCAATTATTTCACATTTGCATATTTGTGTGAATAATGCTTCTAGAAAATCTTCAGCAAACCTGAAGCAGGTAAAACTTCAACACTGTCTTCTGTTTCATAAGAGGCAGCTCAGGAACAATGTTCATACCAATTTATATATGCCAGCAAGCAGTAGGGAAAGACATAGGTTCCATGCCACTTTAAATCTGTTACACATTTCATTTGGAATGCATACTGGATTGCAGAGATACTGAAAAACACGTGATGTTTAGTATGGAAAATCTTGTTATGTCCTAATTACCGCAGAGGACAAGAATTTCAAATTCCCAGTGATTACGCTAAATTTACATGTGCACATCTAAAACGTAAAACTTGTTTTGTGGCATACCCACGTATAACCACTAAATTCGTAAGATACTGTTTGTATATCTCTTATACTGCTGTCTACAATACTCCAATATTTTAAAGAGCTCATTGTAGTACAACTGGGTATGGCTATTTACAACTGGATATATTCTGATACATATTCTTCAAGCTGGGTATCACATGTAACTTCCAGTATAATGTTCTCATGGGATCCTATTTTTAATACATTTTTGAGTTGAGAGATTGCATCTCAGTATGAATTCTCATGTTCCCTCAATATTTTCATGAAGTTTTTTTGCCCACGTGAAGAGTTCTGGCAGGAAGGTTTTCCACAGTACAACCTGGTTGGAGTTTCAGGGTTTATCCCCGATATGAACTCGCTGATGGACACTGAGTCGGGACTTCCTGCTAAAGGCCTTCCCACATTCAGAACACTCATATGGTTTCTCACCTGTGTGGATGCGCAAGTGTAATCTAAGAGTTGACCTCTGGCTGAAAGTTTTGCCGCATTCAGTACATTCGTAGGGTTTCTCTCCTGTATGAGTTCTCATGTGTATAATGAGTTGCGAGTTCTGGATAAAGGATTTTCCACATTCACTGCACTCATAGCGTTTCTCCCCCGTGTGAATCTTCTGATGTATGATAAGGTTTGACTTCTTGAAGAAGGTTTTTGCACATTCGTTACACTCATAGGGTCGCTCTCCTGTATGAATTCTCTGGTGTGTGGTAAGTTCAAACTTTTGGGCAAATGTCTTTCCACATTCACTGCATTCATAGGGCTTCTTTTCCATATGTGCTCTCTGATGTACAATGAGGTTTGACTGGTGGGTGAAAGCTTTTCCACATTCAGGACATTCAAAGGGTTTCTCCCCAGTGTGAATTCTCTGATGTTTGATGAGGTTGGCCTTATGGGAGAAGGTTTTCTTACATACATTACATTCATACGGTTTTTCTCCGGTATGTATTCTCTTATGACTAATGAGGAGTGACTTAAAGGAGAAAGCCTTGTCACAGTATGTACAAATGAAAGGTTGAACCAAATTTTTTATTTTCTGATGTTTAAAAATGGCTGATTTATGGCTGAGGGCTTTCCCACTTTTACTGTATTCAGAATATCCTACTCCAGGGTGGGTTTTCTCTTGCTTCAGGTAGAGAAGTGCTTTTCCAAATTCATTACACTCATCAGTTTGCTTTCTTGCATAGCTTCTATTAAGCAAGTCTGAATTATATTTCAAGGTTTTTTCATATAAGTCATATTTATAGGGTACTTGTCTTAAAGAAACAAAGTCTGTGTTCAGATTAAGTGTTTTTCCAAAGAGATCACCTCTTTCCTCCATTGGGGTTTGGTTCTTAAGAATTATAAATTGCCTTGGCTGCTCGTCTGGATTCCTGTGGTCTCCCTCCATTTGGTCGTCAGCCTTCCACACCTCTAGGACAGAGCACAATGAAAATAACCTTGTCAACGCCTCTGCTGCAATGTTACAGAATGGGAAGTCTTCACAGGTGTTGTATCACAGGGCTGACTCTTAAGTTTGGGACCCAGTCTCCCAATATTAAAAAATTCCCAGGCTGCGTGCAGTGGCTCACACCTGTAATCCTAGGACTCTGGGAGGCTGAGGCAGGCGGATCACAGGGTCAGGAGATAGAGACTATCCTGGCTAACATGGTGAAATCCCATCCTTACTAAAACTATAAAAATCAGCTGGGTGTGGTGGCATGTGCCTGTAGTCCCAGCTACTCAGGAGGCTTGAGGCAGGAGAATTGCTTGAACCCAGGAGGGGGAGGTTGCAGTGAGCTGGGATTGCGCCATTGCACTCCAGCCTGGATGACAGAGTGAGACTCTCTCGGAAAAAAAAAAAATTACCAGTGCAAGTGTTTCTTTTCAAACTTGGAAAGACAATAGCTTGTGGTTTAAAAACAAAACAAAACCAAATGAATACAAGTAGCACTGCCAGATGACAAAATAACCTTAAACTGGCTACAAGAGGTGAAGTAAGACAGACAACAGAACACAAATTATATGAGAAGGCTGGCAATTCCAGGGACAGAGATTCACAGTGTTTTAGGACACAGTGCAGTTAGCACGGAGGCCAAGAAAGTAAGTAGATGAGGGAGTTAAGGGGAAATACCTAGGCAGATCTCTAGAGTAATAGTATGATTTGCTAAACTCAGACTACTGTGGTAGAACCATCACCTCTGCATGCTTCTAAGCTTTATCCCCCTTTTTTCTACTGTTCATCTTTACCAAAAATGATTTCCAGAAAGCAGCACTTCTCATAGGTTACAGTGACAACCATATAGCAGAGTTATAAATCTCTGAGACTCTTAAAAACGGTTGGTAAAATCCAGAAATAGACAACTCTTCTAACACATATAACTGAAGTTGTTGGGAGAGTAAACGTGTTTTCACTACCATATTTTACTTTTCTTCCATTCCTATTTATTTTGTGATAGGGTCTCCCTCTGTTGCCCAGGCTAGAGTGTAGTGGCACAATCATAGCTCACTGTAATCCCTTGACCTCCTAGGCTCAAGGGATCCTCTCAACATTACAGGCATGAGCTACCACGCCCAGCCTACTTTTAATGCATTCAGAATCTTAAAGATCCAGTTATGCAGACTCATTAAAAAGTCACACAAGAGATGCTGGCAAGGCTAAGATACACTGTTCGTGGGAATTTAAGTTAGTTCAACCACTGTGGAAAACAGTCTGAAGATTTCTCAAAGAATTCAGAACTACCTTTTGACCCAGCAATCCCAATACTAGGTATATATCCAAAAGAAAATCATCTAACCAGGAATGGTGGTTCATGCCTGTAATCCCAGCACTTTCGGAGGCTAACGCAGGAGGAACACTTGAGGTCAGGAGTTCTTTTGTCTGTCAGATGGAGTCTCTCTCTGCTGCCCTGGCTGGAGTGCAATGGCATGATCTTGGCTTACAGCAACCTCTGTCTCCTGGGTTGCTGGGATTACAGGCACACGCCACCATGCCCAACTTACTTTGTATTTTCAGTAGAGATGGGGCTTCACCATGTTGGTCATGCTGGTCTTGAACTCCTGACCTCAGGTGAGCCGGCTGCCTTGGCCTCCCAGAGGGCTAGAATTACAAGCAAGAGCCACCATGCTCAGGATGGCCTGAGGTCAGGAGTTCTACAGAGAACTTGTCTCTACAAAAGTAAAAAATAATTAGCAGGGCATGCTGGTGTGTGTCTGTGGTCCCAGCTACTCAAGGCTAAGGTGGGAAGTGTTCAAGTATAAGAGGCAATTATCTATAAGGTTAAATAGAGAAAAAAAAAGGTATGCAGGGAGAGATGAGTATTTGGAGGTATGATTCAGAGACGTGAGGTGCACAGCATCTATCCTCAGCTATGTTTAAGGGTTAGGGATTTGAAAAACAGTTTCCTGAAAAGTATTTCAAAGGTATTGAGCTGCTCATAATCCCGTGAATATTGATTCCCCTGGCTTCTGATTCTCCCTTTGTCCTGTCATATCTCCCTTAAAACGTTCTGAATTGACAACTCTGCTACCCAAAACTCTTCTCATTGCTCCAACTTGAAAATCACATATGGCTTGACAGCAATTTACTAATGAGACATACCTCCTAACTACTTAGACTTCAAAAGCCTTGACAGGAAAGGAGATAGTGCAGCCTTTGAAGCTCTATCTCACAGGTTTAACACCTGAAGACTTAGGTCAAAAAGATTTAGTAATTTGAAAGCTCAATTTCTGGTCACTGAGACAGGACGTTAATGCCTCTAGGCAAACAGTGAGCTGTACCTGAAAACTGTCCTTACCCACTGAAAGTAAGTTGCTGTAATTCTCCAGCATCACATCCATGTATAGGATCCTCTGAGAGGGGTCCAGTTGCTCCCATTCCTCCTGGGTAAAGTCCACAGTCACATCCGTGAATGAAACTGATCCCTGAAAGGGCACATTGTTACTCATCCTAACATGATCATTTGGTATAGAAAGAATAGATGAAAACTTTACAAGTCATTCACCATGAAAACTTACATATAACACCAACAATACATCTTGTTCACTGTTTTGTTCACGTCTTCCAAAATATATTTTTACAATTTAATAGGTATCTAAAAACACTGTTGGCCAGGTGCAGTAGCTCACGCCTGTAATCCCAGCACTTTGGGAAGCTGAGGTGGGTGGATCACCTGAGGTCAGGAGTTCAAGATCACCCTGGCCAACATGGTAAAATTCTGCATCTACTAAAAATACAAAAATTTTGACGGGTGTGGGGGTGTGGGGGCACATGCCTGTAGTCCCAGTTACTTGAGGGGGCTGAGGCAGGACAACTTCTTAAACCCGGGAGGCAGAGGCTACAGTGAGCTGAGATTGCACCACTGTACTCCAGCCTGGGCAATAGAGTAAAATTCTGTCTCAAAAAATAAATGGCTGTTTCTGCTCTCAAGATGTGTACTGTGTGCCAAGCACATTAGATATTCAGTGTTACCAGTGTGGTGATAAAGCTCACATAGGCATTATTTCTGTGATATCGAAGAGTTAACTTTGCCTACTTAAAGGCAGAAAATAAACTTCCAACTATAAAATACCAGGTACAAGTAACGATTTCCATCCCTTCATCCCCCCACTTCAAGCCATAAAAGTGGTAGATTTTTTTTTTTTTTAAATATATGGTTGGATTCAGGCCAGACACAGCTGAAGAAATGTTTAGTCAAAAGATGTCAGTAAATACCTGGACTGCAATGCAGAAGGTACATTAAAGAGCCTAAACGATAGACAAGCTAAAATGGTCTAATACAATTGCAGCAGGAGTCCCGGGAGGAGGGGCAAAATGCAGTGGAAACGGTATTTGAAGAGATAATAGCTGAGAATTTCCCAACATAGCTCACACCAGGCTATAGTTTTAACCACCACCAATCCCAAGTACAAGAAGTGCATTAAAAAAAAAACATTCCAGCATATAACAAAACTGATTTAAAACCCCAGAGGAGGCCAGGTCCAGTGGCTCACGCCTGTAATCCCAGCACTTTGGGAGGCTGAGGCAGGAGAACTGCTTGAGTCCAGGAGTTGAGACCAGCCTAGGCAATGTGGCGAGACCCTGTCTCTACAATAACAAAAACCTAGCTGGTTATGGTGATGCACACCCGTAGTCCCAGCTACGTGGGAGGTTGAGGTAGGAGGACAGCTTGGGCCTGGGAGGTCAAGGCTGCAGTGAGCAGTTACCATGCCAATGCACCTCAGCCGTGGTGACACAGCAAGACCCTGTTCAACAAAAAGTCAGTCGGGTGGCTCACATCTGTAATCCCAGCACTTTAGAAGGTGGAGACAGGTAGATCACCCAAGGTCAGGAGTTCGAGACTGGCCTGGCCAACATGGAGAAACTCAGTCTCTACTAAAAACACAAAAATTTGCTGGGCATGGTGGTACCCACCTGAAGTCTCAGCTACTTGGGAGGCTGAGGCAGGAGAATTGCTTGAACCCAGGAGGCAAATGTTGAAGTTAAGTGAGAGAGATTGCACCACTACACTACTACACATCAGCCTGGTAGAGCAAGACTCTGTCTCAAAAAAAAAAAAAGCATGCTGGGGACGGCAGATCCTCATATGATACAGAGAGTAAGAGTAAGAGACAAAATTAATGTATGAATTTTGTAACAAAAAATACATTACCTTTTAATACATTTAAAATGTAATACAAGTGATACAAATTCTAAAACCAAAGCCATATAAAAGAATGAAAGTGTATCCTTTACAGCAACTTGGATGCAGGTGGAGGGCATTATCCCAAGTGAATTTACACGAAGAGAAATCCAAATAGCGCATATCCTCACTTTTACGTGGGAGCTAAACTCTGAGTACTCAGGGACGTAAAGATGGTAACAGCAGACACTGGGGTCTACTGGTAGGGAAAGGAGGGGACAAGGGCAAAAACTATTGGGTACTATCCTCACTATGTGGTGACAGATCAATCATACCCCAAATCAGCATCATGAAAAACATCTATGTAACCAATCTGCACATGTACCCCAAATTTAAACTAAGTTGAAAATACATTTTTAAAAACCTTCAACATAACCAATGTGAAAGCAAACATGTCAAAATGTTAAGTACTGACTAGACAGCAAAATAGGTTGATAATTAAGTTGAACCACACTTGCACCAGATGCAGTGGCTCACGCCTGTAATCAAAGCACTCTGGGAGCCTAAGCAGGTACCTCACTTAAGGTCAGGAGTTTAAGATCAGCCTGGGCAACAGGGTGAGACCCCATCTCTTAAAAAAAAAATACAAAAACTGGCTAGGCACAATGGCTTACTAACACCTGTATTCCCAGCACTTTGGGAGCCTGAGGTAGGTGGATCATGAGATCAGGGGTTTGAGACCAGCTTGGCCAAAATGGTGAAACCCTGTCTCTACTAAAAATACAAAAAATTAGCTGGGCGTGGTGGCATGCACCTGTAGGGAGGCTTGAATTGCAGAATTGCTTGAATCCGGGAGCAGAAGTTGCAGAGAGCCAAGATCGCACCCCTGCACTCCAGCCTGCGTGACAGAGCAAGCCATCTCAAAAAAAAAAAAAAAAGCCAGCCACCTGTAGTCCCAGCTTCATGGGTGACTGAGGTGGGAGGATCGCTTGAGCCAAGGAGGTCCAGGCTGCGGTGAGCTGAGATTGCACTGCGCCACTGCACTCCAGCCTGGGTGACAAAGTGAGACCCTATCTCCAAAAGTTGAATCCTATTGAAGTTATCCTAAACTGTTTTAATACACAAAAATATTTCATAAAGTGTAACCTGATATGCTTTATTTGTATTTCTGTGAAATAAATCTTATAATCTACCAGGCAAAATGGAAGAAAAAAATTCCTAAGGAAATTTCAGAACACTGTGTGCAAAGAGAAAAGCCTGTGAGTTTCAGGAGACAACAGGTTACAAGTAAGTAGACTGAAAGCCTTCAGACCTGTTGACTACACCAGAAAGCTATCTTCAAAACTGTCAGAGAGGCAAACAATAAAAACTGGAAAAAATAAAATAATTAATTGCAAGCATAGGAGAGCAATCACTGTAGGGCTACAGTTACTCAAAGGCATGTATGAGGGGAGCCATGCATTTACAGGGATGCTGAACCATGGCACAGAAAACCAAAGCCCCAGCAGAAACGAGTGGTGTTGGCCAGGCACGGTGGCTCACACATGTAAGCCCTGCACTCTGAGAGGCTGAGGCGGGGCCGGGGGTGGGGAGGGGGGCGGATCACTGGCAGCCCGGAGTTCGAGACCAGCCTGACCAACATGGAGAAACCCTGTCTCTAATAAAAATAGAAAAATAGTTAACTTTTCTATTTGGCAGACTAATTTTTAATTAATTAATTTAATTAAAAACTGGTGTTTGGGTCTGTAAAGCAACTGGGATCTGGAGGCAATGCTATGATTTGAATATTTTTGTTCCTTCTAACAATTCATGTTGCAACTTATTCCCCAGTTAAGTATTGGGAGGTGTGGCCTTTGAGAGGTGACTGAGTCATGGAGGCTCCTCCCCTTGTGAATGAGATTAGGCGCCCTTCTAAAGGGTCTTGATAAAAGGAGTTCATCTGCTTTTTTTGCCCTTTTGCTTTCTGCCATGCAAAGACACAGCATTTGTCCCCTCTGAACGATGCAGCATTTAAAGTGCCATCTTGGAAGAAGAGACCAGGCCTTCATCAGGATCTTGATCTTGGATCTCAGCTTCCAGAACTGTGAGAAAATAAATTTTTCTTTCTTTTTGTGAGACACAGTCTTGCTTTGTCACCTAGGCTGGAGTGGCATGATCTTGGCTCACTGCAGCCTCCACCTTCCAGGTTCAAGCAATTCTCATGCCTCAGCCACCCAAGTAGCTGGGGTTACAGGCACGTGCCACCACACCCGGCTAATTTTTGTATTTTTAGTACAGATGGGGTTTTGCCATGTTGGCCAGACTGGTCTGAAATTCCTGGCCTCAAGTGATCCATGCACCTTGGCCTCTCAAAGTGCTATGCATGAGCCACCTGGCCCAGCCGAGAAAATAAATTCCTGTTCTTTATAAATTACCCAGTCTCAAGTATTCATAGCAGCACAAAACGGACTAAGTAAGACACAGGGTGATGGAGCTAGGAAGCCACAGAGGAGAAGCCTTAACATTCTGCATAAAAATTCACCTCAGATCTTTGGCTAGTTCCTAACATGTAAGTAGAGGGCAGGCCTCCAAGAGAATCAGTAGCAACAACTGGGAGACTGAGAGGTGAGTAGAGATTTCAGAGGTTGCATGGTGCTGAGGAGCTGGGACTTTCAGAATCCAGCAGAATAGAGATACTGGCAAACAGCTGAAAAGCCATGCTCTAGAAGGACGGATCAAACCCTAAGAGAAAGGTGTATGAGCAAACCGATACAGACCCACACCTGCAAATCTTAAAACATGCCCCAACAGGATCAGAATAATGTGCCAGTAATTTAGCTATCTGGCAGACAACACTTAACATTTTTTAGAAGGAGCTCTGTATCATACATGTCCAGCACACAAAACTGCCAGACATGTGAAAAAGCAAAACCAGGGCCAGGTGTAGTGGCTCATGGCTGTAATCCCAGCACTTTAGGAGGCTGAGGCAGGTGGACTGCTTGAGCCCAGGAGTTTAAGACCAGCCTGGACAACATAGCAAAACCCCATCTCTACAAAAAAAAAAAGTACAAAAATTAGCCGGACATAGTGGCACATGTCTGTGGGCCCAGCTCCTCAAAAGGCTGGTATGGGAGGGTTCCCTGAGCCCAGGAGGTCATTACTACAGTGAACTGTGAGCATGCCACTATACTCCAGCCTGGGGGTAACCAAGACCCTGTCTTAAAAAAAAATGAAAGAAAGAAAAAAAACAATGAGGCCAGGCATGTGGTGCTGGATCCCTGCAGGTTGGGAGGCTAAGGTGGGTGGATTGCTTGAGCCCAGAAATTGGAGAGCTGCCTGGACAACACAGCGAAACTCCATCTCTATAACAAAAATTAGCTGGACATGATGGCATGTGCCTGTAGTCTCAGTTATTAAGGAGGCTGAGGTGGGAGGATCACTTGAGCCCAGGAGGCAGAGGTTGCAGTGAATTACTATCAAGCCACTGCACTCCAGTATGGGCAAGGCCTTAGAGCAAGACTGTCTTGGAAGAAAAAAAAAAAAAAAAAAAAAAGGACAAGACAAAAACAATCAAGAGATAAACGAGCCAAAAGCAGCAGATGTACAGATGACCTATATGTTAGTTAACCCATAAATACTTGAGATGAACTATAAAGTCATATGCAAAATAGTATAGGAGCGGTCAGTAAAGATTATAAGCTGTAATCTCTACAGCAACCACCTAAAAACAAGATAAAAGGGAAAATCAATCACAAATAAAATAATCAAAAGACAGAAATAGGCCAGGCATGGTAGCTCATGCCTATAATCCTAGCACTTTGGGAGACTCAAGGAGGGGGACTGCTTGAGGCCAGAAGTTCAAGACCAGCCTAGGCAACATAGCAAGATCCTATCAGTACAAAAGGAAACAAAATTAACTGGTATAGCCCTGTAGTCTCAGCTACTTAGGAGTGGGGACGAGGCGGGGCGCTGCTTAAGCCCAGGAGGTCGAGGCTGCAGTAAGCCAAGATCACACCAGTGCACTCCAGCTCTCCAGCTTGGGTGAGAAAGAGAAATCCCGTCTCAAAAAAAGAAGAAAAAAAAAAAGACAAGAAAAGAAATAGGCAGAAATAGGCTGGATCAAGGAGGCTGAGGCTGCAGTGAGCCATATTCATGCCACTGAACTCCAGCCTGGGCAATAGAGGAAGACCCTGTCTCAGAAAAAGAAAAAGAAGAGAATAGGCTGGATCAAAACCACAACCAAACTACATGCTGTTTAGAGGAAACAGACTATAAATACACGAACATAAATAGGTTGAAGCAAAAAGAAAATATATACCATAACACTAATTATTTAAAAAGTAGCTATGGGCCAGGCACAGTGGTTCACATTTGTAATCCAAGCACTTTGCAAGGCCAACATAGGCA
Source organism: Cheracebus regulus (assembly GCA_963574635.1). Taxonomy (NCBI): domain Eukaryota; kingdom Metazoa; phylum Chordata; class Mammalia; order Primates; family Pitheciidae; genus Cheracebus; species Cheracebus regulus. Next base: position 15,789 of record CAUYQU010098892.1, read on the forward strand.
GATCCCTTGAGCCTGGGAGTTTGAGACCAGCCTGGACAACATGGCAAGATCCCATCTCTATCAAAAAGAAAAATACAAAAATTCACTGGGCATGGTGATGGGCACCTGTAGTCCCAACTACTGGGAAGATCACTTAAGCCCAGGAGGTGAAGGCTGCTATGAGCCAAGATTAAGCTACTGTACTCCCGCCTGGGTAACAGAGCCGATCTGGTCTCGAAAAAAAAAAAGGTTAGGTGTGGCTTTATTAATATCAGAAAAGGAATATTATCAGAGAAACAAGGGCATTCCAAAATGATAAAAGGGTATCCATCAGGAGAACAGAATCACATGTGTGCACACAACCATAACCATAAATGCAATGACTAACATAGCTTCAAATTATATCAAGTAAAAACTGACAGAATGAAAGTGAGGAATGGACAAATCCACATTCATACCTAGCTATCAATCAAATACCAAAACAGAATGAGGGCCAGGCACAGTGGCCTGTAATCTCAGCATTTTGGGAGGCTGAGGAGGGCATATCACTTGAGGCCAGGAGTTCAAGACCAGCCTGACAAACAGGGCAAAACCCCATCTCTACTAAAAATAAAAAATTAGTCAGGTGTGGGGGCACACATTTGTAATCCCAGCTACTCGGGAGGCTGAGGCAGGAGAACTGCTTGAACCTGGGCGGCAGAGGTTGCAGTGTGCTGAGATCACACCACTGCATTCCAGCCTGGGCAACATAATGAGACTCTGTCTCAAAAAAAAAAAAAAAAAAAGACTTTTCAGAAATTCAGCCTCAAAAATGTATCTCTCATAAACCCTTTCTCAAGAAGCTACTGAAGCATGTACTTCAATAAAACAACAATAATCCAAAAAAGACAGAGGCATGAGAAGCAGCAAACAAACGATCCACATGAGAGCGTGGAATAAAATCCCTAGGAGGAGTGGGAGGGAGACAGCAGAATGGTGCTGATTCTCTACTAACCCAAATTGCTTGTAGTATGGACTGAAGCACAGTAATTCAAAAGCTAGCATTTTGAGAGTTTGTCATCAACAAGATACCTGTGGCTACTGTACCAACTTTTTATTAACCCAAGAGCAGAATGCCTGGGTTAGCCTGGCCCAGATTCCTACCTGTACTTCGTCTGGCTTATCTTGAACATGTTCTGATGATATCTGTCTTTCCCCTCCACACCAAACTGCCTTGGATCAGATGAAGACACTCACTTCACTTCACAGAATTGTTCTGCTGTAATCTACTCCTGAGAGGTGGCAGTTCACCAGTGAACCAAGATGCAGAAAATACACAGCATCCCACTCCCTTTAATTATATTCCTACCAAAATTCAATACCTAGTCTACACTCTGACCCTGTCACATGGCCGAACTGTGCCGAGCCCTGTGCCTCTCATGACCTTGCCAATAACTTCCACAGAGGGGACTTCTGTAAACTCTCAGGAAAGCCGAAGCCAGGCTCTACCCAGAAATTCAATTCAGCTAATCTCCTCAGAGCCTTTATTCAACAGTAGCAAAACGGATTGCTTCCCCCCCCTCCCGCCGAGATGGAGTTTCGCTCTTCTTGCCCAGGCTGGGGTATAATGGCCCAGTCTCAGCTCATGGCAACCTCCACCTTCCGGGTTCAAGTGATTCTCCTGCTACAGCCTATTGAGTAGCTGGGATTACATGTGCCTGCCACCAAACCCAGCTAATTTTCTGTATTTAGTAGAGACTAGGTTTCCCTATGTTGGCCAGGCTGGTCTCAATCTCCAGACCTCAAGTGATCCACGCACCTCGGCCTCCCAAAGTGCTACGATTACAGGCATTAGCCACCAGACCTGGCTCCAACAGTAGCCACATTTCTAGAGCTCATTTGCACTGCTAAATTTGCTTGGTGTTGCCACATTGCTCCCAGTAAGGCTGTATCATTCTATGCTACCTCCACGAATACATGAGTGGTTTCATTTCTTCTTAGCTAACACTAACTAGTGTAATTTAAAAATAAATGATAACCTAAGTCTTGACAAAGGGCCCACAGGTGCATCTTTTAGATCTCACATGTCTGAAAGGAAAAAATCCTTCACCCATCAGATAAAAGATTATGCAAACCAATGCAATATTAATTCCAGTTATAGTTTATCAACTACATTTTATATTAAAAATATATATAAGCGGTATTAATTCCAATTATAGTTTATCAACTGAATTTCATATTGATTAAAAAATATATAAGTAGTAAAGTCTTTAAGAAAAGCAAGTTAAGAAAAATTTCAAGATAGTGGCCACCTACTAGGTGGATTCAATCAGAAAATTTGTCATGAAGAACAGATAATGTTCTATTTCTTAACTGGGGTGCATACATGGGCACCCATTTTATTACTATTCTTTAATGGATACATATTTGTTATACATGTTGTTATAATACATATAAAGAGTGTTATGTTTTAATATACTCTTCTGTATATGTGTTACACAATTAAAGATTGGGAATAAAAGAATGAGCAAACTCTATGCTCTGATACGAAAATACTTCAAAGATATGTTACTGACTGATTTAAAAAACACGTAATTGGGCTGGGCACAGTGGCTCACACCTATAATCCCAGCACTTTCGGGGACCAAGGTGGACATGGATTGCCTGAGCTCCGGAGTTTGAGACCAGCCTGAGCGAAAGGGCGAAACTCCATCTCTACAAAAAAATACAAAAAATTAGCTGGGCATGGTGGCATGTTGCCTGTAGTCCCAGCTACTTGGCGGGAGAGGGGCATGGGAAGTGGTTATGCAGGAGGATTGCTCGAGTCCAGGAAGTTGAGGCTGCAGTGAGCCGTGTTCACACCACTGCACTCCCGCTTAGGTGACAGAGCTAGACTCTGTCTCAGAAACAAACCAAAATTATATAATTAAGAGACTGAAACACAAACCATAACCAGGCACAGTGGCTGGCGCTTGTAATCCCAGCACTTCTTTGGGGGGCCGAGGTGGGTGGATCACTTGAGCCCAGGAATTTGAGACCAGCCTGACCAATGTGATGAAACCCCATCTCTACTAACAATACAAAAATTAGCCAGGCATGGTGGTGCACACCTATAAACCCAACTACTCAGGAAGCTGAAGCAGAGAATTGCTTGAACCCGGGAAGCAGAGGTTGCAGTGAACTGAAATCACACCACTATACTCCAGCCTGGGCAACAGAGCAAGATTCTGTCTCAAAAAATAAAAAATAAAAAAATAAATGAATAAAATGGCTAAAATCCAGAACACTGACAAGATAAAATGCTGGCGAGGATGTGGAGCCATAGGAATTCTCATTCATTGCTGGTGGAAATGTAAAATGGTAAGCCATGTGGAAGAGAGTTTGGCAGTTTCTTACAAAATTAATTATATTCTTAGTATATGATCCAGGAGCCTTGGTATTTATCCAAAATGAGCTGAAAATATGCCCCTAAAAAACCTGCACACAGATGTTTATAACAGCTTTATTTATAATTGCCAAAACTTGGAAGCAATTAAGTTTATCTGTTCCTTCAATATGTGAATGGATAAACAAACCGTGGTACATCACATCATGACATATTACTCAGTACTAAGAAGAAATGAGCTATCAAGCCAAGAAAAGACAGAGAAACCTTAAATGCATATTTCTAAGTGAAGGAAACCAATCTGAAAAGGCTACCTACAGCATGAATCCAACTATATGACATTCCGGAAAAGACACAACTAGGGAGATGAGACAGCAGAAAGATCAGTGGGTGTTAGGGACTTAGGGAGATGGAGGGAGGGGTGCACAGGCGGAACACAGGGAATTTTCAGGGCAGTGAACCTGTTCTGTATGACGCCATAATGACGGACACAGGTCATTATACATTGGTCAAAACACATAGAATGTACACAAAGAGTGATCTCTACTGTAAACTACATGCTTTAAAGTATCAATATTGGCTCATCAACTGTAACAATACACACATTAATGCATACATTAATAACGGGAAACGGGGGGTAGAGGTTGGGAATGAGGGGGTATATGGGAACAGACTGCATTTCCCAATTTTTCTGTAAACCCAAAACTGCTCTAAAAAGATTAAATGTATTAATTAAAGCAGAACACATATAAACAGAACAATATGATTAATATACTATCTTATGTCTGTGCCTTTATTTGTACCTATGTAAATATGTGCAAATAGCTCTGGAAAGCTACACAAGAAAGTAATGACAGTGGTAACTGCTTGGGGTGGGGGAATTTAAATACTGGCCGACATACTTACTGCATTATCTGGGATTAGGCTGATCTGACTGGAAAAACCAAATACACGCAATAATCTTCTGCACTTGCACTGAGGAATGCTACATGAAACAACCAGAGATAAAGTGATAACCCTTTCAAAACTGGTTGTTTCTGGGGGTGCTATCCAAAACACTATCTATATGAAGGCCCATAAAATTTATTCAGACCTAATGTACAGAACCAAAGAATTGGTATTCATAACCAATGCAAGACATTTAATAACTCAATTTACTTTTCGGCTCCTGGTATTGATCAGTTATTCTTACTATGTTTCCCTTGCGTTTTACTCATTCACACTTTCCTATTTCATTTTCTGGGTCCTTATAAACTTCCTTAAATGTAATGAAAAGCAAAATGGGGAATAAACAAACAACTCACCTGGGATTTATTCATTTTCTGCAGTTTTTGGTAAAGGCAGAGAACTATGAAGGCAAAACTGGAATAGAGAAAAAAGGAAGGCATTGTTATTAAAGGTCTGACCTGCTTTACAATTCCTAGAATGACTTGTTTAGAAATCCCTAGAGACCACCGGGAAAAATACCACCTCCTGGGATAGTCCCTTTGCCTCTTCATAAAGGGCAGAAAAGATCATACTAGCAGCATCTATCGTCAATGTAACATTATCAGACACCCATAAAGGCAAGACTAAGATAATCCATTATTAAAAGAGGCAAAGCAATCAACAGAATCCTCGACTGCTGAAATTATCAGACAGGGAATTTAACACAATTATGATTTATATACTAAAGGCTTTACTAGAAAAGGTGGACAACATGAATGAACAAATAGGGAATTCCAGGAAAGATGGAAACTACAAGAAAAAAATCAGCCAGGCACAGTGGCTCACGCCTGTAATCCTAGCACCTTGGGAGGCAGAAGTGGGTGGATCACTTGAAGTCAGGAGTTCAAGACCAGCCTGGCCATCATGGTGAAACCCCATCTTAAAAAAAGAAAAAAGAAAAAAAAAAGAAAAAAATCAAGTGGAAACACTAAGAAAAGTACAGTAACAGAGATGATCTTTCAGCAGACTGATTAGTAGACAAAAGAGCTAAGACACGTTTCAGTAAATTAATTACTCAAACTGAAACACAAAGAGAAATGGAAGAAAAAAAATGAAAGGATAGAGCATCCAAGGGCTTCGAGACAGTATCAAATGGTCTAATAAACATGTAACTCAAATTCCAAGAGGAGAAAAGAAGTATTTGAAGACATAATGGGCAAGAATTTTCCTAAAATAATATCAAACGACAGGTCCAAGAAGCACAATTTATCCAAATAGGGAAAATACAAAAAACTAAATTCAAACAAAAACACACATGGACACACTGTATCCAAACAACTGAAAACCAAAGTTAAAGTCTTCAAGGTAGCCAGAGGAAAAAAGGCATATTATATGTAGAAAAATCAAGATAATGAATCATAGGCACCTTCTCATGAGAAACTATATAAGCTAGAAAACAAAGCAGTGACATCCTTAAAGTGCTTTAAGAACAACAAAAAAGCAACCAAAGCAAGAGAACTATTAACTCAGAATTCTATACTCAACAAAAATATCTTTCAAAAATGACAGTGAAATCAAAAACCTTTTCAAACAAAAAACATAGCAAATTCATTATCAGTAGACCTGTACCAGAAGAAATGTTTAATGAAGTTCTTTAAATAGAAGAAATATGATATCAGACAAAAACCTGAATCTACACAAATAAATGAAAATTTCTTGAGAATGCTTAAAATGAGGATAAATATAACAGATACTTTTAATCACTGCAAAAGATTATCTAAAACAAGAATAGTAGCAAAGTTTTGTGGCTTTACAGCATGTGTCAATATGCTGTAAAATGTATGACAACAATAACACAGAAGATGGGAGGATGAAATTGGGAGAATACTGATATAAGTATACCTACATAAAACAGTATGATAATCTTTAAGTTTCACTAAACTTTAGGGCAACAACCAAAAACTTTAAATGTTTACAAATAGACACAGTAAGACAACAGTGGAGATAAAATGTAATTATAAAAAAGACCCACTTAAGCCAAAAGTAGACAAAAACAGAAACAAAGACCAAATGAGAAAAATAGGAAAAAACAAAAGCAAGATGGTAGATTTTGATACAACTATATCAATAAATTGGTATAAACACACCAATTAAATGATAGAGGTCAACTTATATGAAAAAAAACAAGACGAAACCATATACTATCTATAAGCAGTTTGTCTTACATATAAAACCATAGCTACATTTAAATTAAAAGGATGATCAGTTGTAGGAGTCAGGAAATTTAAAAAAAAGATACGATAATGAAAAAAAGAGGGTCAGGCACAGTAGCTCATGCCTGTAATGCCAGAACTTTGAGAGACAAAGGTGGGTGGACTGTTTGAGCCCAGGGCTTTGAGACCAGCCTAGGCAATATGGCAAAACCTCATCTCTACAAAAAATACAGAATATCAGCTGAGTGTGGCAGTGCATACTTGGAGTCCTAGCTACTCAGGCGGTTGAGACAAAAGGATCAGGGTGCACACCTGGAGTTCTAGCTACTCAGGCGGTTGAGACAAAAGGATCAGGGCACACACCTGGAGTCCTAGCTACTCTGGAGGTTGAGTCAAAAGACCTAGAATCTTAGCTACTAGGGAGGCTCAGGCAAAAGGTTTGAGGTTGCAGTGAGCTGTGATTGAACCAGTGCACTCCAGCTTGGGCAACAGAGAGAGATCCTGTCTCAATCAATCAAGGAAGATTCTACTATCAACAGCCCAACATTTATTCAAATACACATGAAACAGTTACCCAGACAGATCATCATATCCTCGAACTTAAAACAAACCACAACAGGCCTGGCACAGTGGTTCCCAACAGTAAAGCCCTTTCGGAGGCCAAGGCCAGCAGATCACTTGAGATCAGGAGTTTGAGACCAGCCTGGCCAACAAGGCAAAACCCTGTGTCTACTAAAACAAAACGAAACAAAAATACAAAAATAAACCACAATAAATTTAAAAGAATTGAAATTTGTAACACAGTATTCTGACCAAATCAGAATTAAACTATAAATCAATAATATAAAAAGATCTGGAAAATCTCCAAAGACATGGAAATTAAGCAATACAATCTGAATAAAGGGTAAAAAATGAAGTCGCAAAAGAAGTTAAAAAAAATTAGAATTGAATGGTAGTGAAAATACAACATAAAGGCTGGGCACGGTGGTTCACGCCTATAATCCCAACACTTTGGAAGGCCGAGGTGGGCGGATCACTTGAGGTCAAGAGTTCAAGACCAGCCTAGCCAACATAGTGAAACCCCACCTCCACTAAACATATAAAAATTAGCCAGGCATCGTGGCGGGTGCCTGTAATCCCAGCTACTCAGAAGGCTCAGGTGGGAGAATCGCTTGAAATGGAGAGGTAGAGTTTGCAGTGAGCAGAGATTGCACCACTGTACTCCAGCATGGGTGACAGAGTGAGACTCTGTCTCAAAATTAAAAAAAAGAAAAACAAAAAGAAAAAAAAAAGCTGGACGAGGTGGCTCACGCCTATAATCCCAGCACTTTGGGAGGCCGAGGTAAGGGGATCACAAGGTCAAGAGATCGAGACAATGCTGGCCAACAATGGTGAAACCCCGTCTCTACTAAAAATACAAAAATTAGCTAGGCATGGTGGCACGTGCCTGTAATCCCAGCTACTTGGGAGGGTAAGGCAGGAGAATCGCTTGAACCTGGGAGTAAGCTGACATTGCACCACTGCACTCCAGCCTGGTGACAAATTGAGACTCCATCTAAAAAAAAAAAAAAAAAAAAGAAATATAACAAAAATTTTAGTGATATAGCTAAACTAGGATTTAGAGGAACAGTTACATTAATAAATTGTTTCTTTAGAAAAGAAAGGTTTCAGCTGGGCATGGTGGCATGCACTTGTAGTCC
>CAUYQU010098893.1:0-11158 GCA_963574635.1 Cheracebus regulus
TTTCCTTCTTGCTGAATTTTGTCCTTGGCGCAGAATAAACAAACTTCCCAGCGTTCTGAAACAGGAGTCCCTATCCAACTTAGATATCTGAGGAGGTTCTCTCTGAGATTTGTTTATTCAATACATATATTTTAAGCATAATGTGTAAAGTCAGTTTTCTAGATGCTTGGCAAAATTCAATAAACAAAGATGGCAGTCCTTGGATTCTGGATATTTACTGCTAATTATGGAGTTACTGTTACAAAGCTAGCACTTCTCTATGTGTGTTCATTTATGTGCCAAAACAACATCATGATGTATGAAGGCTCCTATTGTTTACATAAACAAATTGGCTCAATAAACTTGATTATGTCCATTACAAAATGAACAATCATGAAAGAAAAAGTAGCTTAAATAAATTTCTCAAATTAAAAGAAAAACAATGGAATGCAACTTGAAACACTAACTGTAGAAACACTAACATCTAAAATGTATTTTCTGAGCACTATTCATTCTCATAAAAGTCATTCTTAGAATCCCATAGGACATCATATAAAGAATACTTCATCAACCTTGAAATGAGAAAATTATATATTAGGTCCACCATAAGAAACAGACAAGAAAAAGACCATTTCCATGGAAATTCTGAGCCAAGGGTCTTTAAGGTTTTAGAAAAATGAATTCAATGCAAAGAAGAGAAAATAATTTTGCTTTCAGAACCATTAAGTTTGATCTGCCTAATAAATGATCAACACTTTCAAATATCATCTGTATTGATATGAGGTTTGTCTTTTCTTCTCAAAATAGGCACACTGATACACAAATGTAAGTATATTCTCCACAAACTCTTACACCTGAAATTTATCTGTAATGTGATATTTTTGTGTATATAAATCCATGCAAACCAAAACTAAAAATCCATGTTTTGCAGACTAGAGTGGGTATGTTCAGAAAAATGTAAAGTAAATTTTTTTTAAAAGTCATTCAGAATTCAGAAATATGTGAATATATTTTATTATAGTCTTATATAATATTTATTATGACCATCATAATGATCTTATAGTTACAAAAATAATAAATATATTACCTTAGGTAACAATATTCCACCGGAAAAAGGAATTATGAAATATGTCATTGTACTGTTATTCTTCACCATGCTATTCAATAGTATATTGCTACTATCAGTTACCTACAACATGGGGTAAGGTGGGATAGGTTAATGTTGGTGGTAAGATGCATTTCATTCAATGGAAAATGGTCTTAACACAATAAAAACAATTTTATTCCATTAAAATAAGTTGATTTCAAACATTATCTCAAAAAGCATTTTAAGCACCATTGCATTTCATTATTTTAATGTGTAACTAGTAAAACAATTTATTTCTAAGATTCAAAATGCTTCTCCTCTGCTACAATGCAGAATAATATTACCTTGAAAAAATACCTCATGAGTCACTTACAACCCTGTTGTTAATGGCCTCTCCACTTAGATTTTCTTTATACATCTTACATTCAACTGTCCTTAGTGTTCTATAGAAAAATGTATTAATGGTGCCAACCTAACAGAGAAAGATGGCTCCGAGCTCCGATGCAGAAACTATTAACCATGTGCTTTCACATAAGCACTAGAAAGGAAAATACAACATCAAGAAATTTGTGAGTTTAATTTGTAAAAATATTTGCTTTGCAAAATAACTAAATACATTTCAATTCCAAAAAGTATAATTTGCATGTGATTATAATTGTCCAAAAAAGAGAAATTAATCTCTTTCCCCATTTAAACTTAATATAAGTAAGCAAATTATTTTAAACTATTCTCTGCTATCAATCCTAGTTAAGAGTAATGTCTCAAATTATCACTGCCTTAGAGCTTTTTACTGTCAATCTATGATGTTTACTTGGGCTTGATTTCTAATTTACTTTTTCACATTTCCTAAATCTGTATAATATATTCTAGTAGAAACTCTCCAGTGTTTTCTAAGGTATGTGTATGAAATAAAAGTTTTCCCACATTAATTACATCCATAGGTTTTCTCTCCAATATGAAGTTTCAGGCACTCCTGGAGAGATTGCCTTTAGTATAAATATTCCAGGGTACAGTAAAATCTGTGATAAAGGTAAGGTATTGTGCCTTTCTTATATTTGTAATGTTTATCTTCAGTAAAATAATCTTGTAGCCTTTAAGGATTATATTTTGTGAAGAATTCTTCAATGGTAATTACATTTCTACCACTTTTATTTAGTATTAAATTACTGATGTAGATTGTGATGTCAGCATTCATTAATGATTTTGCCACATTCCATAGCTTGGTAGGGTTTCTCTCCAGAATGAATTTACTTACATTAAAAATTAAGCACAAAATGAAACCTTTGCTACATTCCTTATAATAGTAGGGGTTCTCTATCATGAATATTCTTACATTCAGTAAGGATTCAGCATTGATCAAAGACTTATCATATTCTTCACATTTCTAAGGTTTTTCTCCAAATGAATTCTCTTATGTTTAGTAAGGTTTGAGAACCAGTTAAAGGCTTTGCCACAATTTTCTCATTTGTAGGGTTGCTCTCCAGTATGAATTATCTTGTGTGCAATAAGATGTTAGCTCTGGTTAAAGTTTTTGCCACATTCTTCACATTTGTAGCATTTCTCTCCAGTATAAATTCTCTTATGTTTAGTAAGGATGAAGTGATGCATAAAAGTTTTTTTTTCACATTCTTCATGATTGTAGGATTTCTCTCCTTGTTATCATGTTAAGAAAAGTATGAGAACCAGTTAAAAGTTTTGCCACATTTTCACATGAGTAGGGTTTCCTTCCAGTATGAGTTATCTTGTGTCTAGTGAGATGTGAGCCCTGGTCAAAGGCTTTGCCACATTCTTTACATTTGTAAGATTTCTCTCCAGAATGAATTATCTTATGTCCAATAAAGGATGAGCACTGACTAAAGGCTTTGCTACATTCTTCATATTTGTAGGATTTCTCTCCAGCATGAAAACAATTGTGCTTTAAAATTGGAAAGACATGAAAATTAAGACAGCCATAAATATATAATATACATAGTGGCATTGTAAGTTGAGGGCAGATAAAATGAACAAGATTTTTTATATACAACTGAGTGCAAGTTACCAGTTTAAAACATGCAGTTGTAACTTTAAAAGATTCCATCTAATTTAAATAGTAACCATAATGAAAATGCAGATATAAAAAGGAAAATAAAAAAGCAAAGTATGCCACTACATATATCCACAAGACACAAAGGAACACAAAGTAAATAGGGACAAATAGCTACAAGAGCCAAATAAAACAATAAAATGATAATTGTTATAAGTCGTTTCCTTTCAGCAAAGTACTAAAATATTCATGGACTAAACTTCCCAATCAAAAGGGAAATGTAAATTAAAGAATTTTTTCTTAATTTAGAAAACAAAATCCACATATGTCATGTCTCCAGGAGACTCACCTCAGATCTAATGATGAAAATAGACTAAAAGTGGCAGGATCGAAAAAAAAACATTCCATGCAAATGTTAACCAAAAGAGAGGTGGAGAACTAACTACATTAAGTCAAAAAGCTGTCATATTTAATAAAATATAGTTTAAGTCAAAACTCAACAAAAGACAAACATGGACATTAAATTATAATAAAATGGTTCATTCACTAGGAAACCATTTATATCTCCTATCAGGGTTCCCAAATATATAAAGCAAGCATTTACAGAAATGAAGTAACATAATAATGGGAGAATACTTTAATACTTTTGATAATTAATAATAAAACATGACAGAAAATTAATAAGGAAACAAGGGCTTGAAAGCACTACAAAACAATTACACCTAAAAGACATATACAGAACACACCACACAACAGCAGAATACACGATCTTTTCAGTAGCTCCTAAGAAAACTCTCCTAAATACAACACCTGTTGTCTCACAAGACAAGTCTTAATAAATTTTTAAAACTTGAATCTTACACACTATTATTTTTGGCTAAAACTGAATGAAATTAAAAATCACTAACAGAAGGAAAACCAAAAAATTCACAGTACATCAAGAAGCTTATCCATCATGATCAAGTAGGCTTCATCCCAGGGAGGCAAGGCTGCTTTAACATACTCAAATCCATAAATGTAATCCATCACATAAATGGAACTAAAGACAAAAACCACATGATTATCTCAATAAATGTGTAGAAGGCCTTTGACAAAATTCAACAGTCCTTCATACTAAAATCTCTCAATAAATTCTGTATTGACAGAATGTATCATAAAATGATAAAAGCTATATATGACAAACCTACAGCCAATATCATACTGAATGGGCAAAAGCTGGAAGAATTCCCTTTGAAATCAGACACTTGACAAGGATGCCCTGTCTCACCACTCCTATTCAACACAGTATTGGATGTTCTAACCAGAGCAATCAGGAAAGAAAAAGAAATAAACTGTATTGAATTAGGAAGGGAGGAAGTCAAACTGTCTCCATTTGCAGACAACATGATCGTATATCTAGAAGACCCCATCATCTCAGCCCAAAATCTTCTCAAACTGAGAAACAACTTCAGTAAAGTCTCAGGATATGAAATCAATGTGCAGAAATCACAAGCATTCCTATATACCAATAACAGACAAACAGAGAGCCAAATCAAGAGCAAACTATCATTCACAATTGCTACAAAGAGAATAAAATACCTAGGAATACAACTAATAAAGGATATAAAGGACCTCTTCAAGGAGAACTGCAAACCATTGCTCAATGAAATAAGAGAGGACACAAACAGATAGAAAAACATTCCAGGCTCATGGTTAGGAAGAATTAATATTGTGAAAGTGGCCATACTGCCCAAAGTAATCTATAGATTCAACTCTTGCCCCATCAAGCTACCAATGATCTTCTTCACAGAACTGGAAAAAAAAAACACTTTAAACTTCATAGGGAATCACAAGAGAGCCTGCATAGCCAAGACAATCCCAAGCAAAAAGAACAAAGCTGGAGGCATCACACTGCCAGACTTCAAACTATACTACAAGGCTACAGTAATCAAAACAGCATGGTACTGCTACCAAAACAGAGACATAGACCAATAGAACAGAACAGAGGACCCAGAAGAAACACCACACATCTACAACCATCTGATCTTTGACAAACCCGGCAAAAGCAGGCAATGGGGAAAGGACTCCATGTTTAATAAATGGTGGTGGGAAAACTGGTTAACAATGTGCAGAAAGCAGAAACTGGACCCCTACCTGTCACCTTAAACTAAAATTAACTCCAGATGGATTAAAAATGTAAACATAAAACCTAACAACATAAAAACACTAGAAGAAAACGTAGGCAAAACCATCTGGGACATAGGCATAGGCAAGGAATTCATGACTAAAACATCAAAAGCAATGGCAATAAAAGCCAAGATAGACAAATAGGATCTAATTAAAATTCAGAGCCTCTGTACAGCAAAAGAAATCATCATTAGAGTGAATCAGCAACCAACAGAATGGGAAAAAATTTTTGCAATCTACTCACCTGACAAAGGGCTAATAACAAGAATCTACAAAGAACTAAAACAGATATACAAGAAAAACACAAACAACCCCATGAAAAAGTGGGTGAAGGTTATCAACAGGCACTTTTCAAAAGAAGACATATATAAGGCCAAGAAACATATGAAAAATCCTCATCATCACTGGTCATTAGAAAAGTGCAAATCAAAACCACATTGAGATATCATCTCACACCAGTTATAATGGCAATCATTAAAAAATCTAGAGACAACAGATGCTGGAGAGGGTGTGGAGAAATAGGAACACTCTTACACAGTTGGTGGGAGTGTAAATTAGTTCAACCACTATGAAAGTCAATGTTGCCATTTCTCAAGGATCTAGAAATAGAAATTCCATTTGACCCAGCAATCCCATTTCTTGGCATATACACAAAGAACTATCAATCATTCTACCTAAAGACACATGCACACATATGTTAACTGCAGCCCTGTGTACAATAGCAAAGACCTGGAATCAACCCAAATGTCCATCAATGATAGATTGGACAAGGAAAATGTGGTATATATACATCCTGGAATACTACACAGCTATAAAAAATGATGAGTTTATGTCCTTTGTAGGGACTTGGATGAATCTGGAAACCATCATTCTCAGCAAACTGACCCATGAACAGAAAGCCAAAGACCACATGTTCTCACTCATAGGTGGGTGTTGAACAATGAGAACATGTGGACTCAGGGAGAGGAGCATCACACACTGGGGGCAGTTGGTGAGGTGGTAAGGGAGATTGGGGAGGGGTAACATGGGGAGAAATGCCAGATATAGTATGCACCGAGTTAAATAAACAAATTTTTTAAAAATTGCACAAAATTAGAAAAAAAAAAAAGAAAACAAACTCCTTGTCTCTCCAGAGGTTTGATGAATAAATTCTTTTATTTTCTTAATGCTAAAAAAATTTCACAAAATATGAAAATTAAACAATATACTCTTAAGCATGCTCTTGTTCAAAGGTTGGAAGACTTAATACTCTGAAGATGGCCATACTAACCAAAGTGATCTATCTACACGTTCAGTATAATCGCTCTCAGACTCCAAATTTCACTTTTCCAAAAATAGAAAAACAACCTCCAAATAATATGGAATATGAAGAAACAACAAAGAGCTTGACTATTTAAAGAAGAAAAACAATATTGGAGGTGTGATGCTTAATGATTTCAAACTACAAAATCAAAGTAGGGTAATCAAAGCACTTTGGTACTGGCATAAAAGTAAAACCCTACATCAATAAAACAGAATGCAGCACAAATAAAAACTCTCATGTGTATGGTCAAATGAGTTATTATCACCATTTATTGTGGCGTTATTCACAAAAGCCAATAGGTAAAAGCAACCCAAGCTTCCCTCACAAAATGAATGGATACAAATAATTTGGAATATAAAAATAATGGAATATTACGCAGCTCTAAATATATCTTCTAACACGTAACATAAACATAAATCTTGATGATATTACATTAAATTCAATAAGCTGGTCAAAAAAAGAAAAATACTGTATGAATCCACTTATATTCCTTTTTTAAAAAAAAAAAAAAGTAAAATGGATAAATTCCTGGAAACATACAACTTCCTAAGATTGAATCAGAAAAAAATAAAAATAGATACCTTAAATAGACCAATAACAGGTAATAAAATTCACTGAGTAACAAAATATCTTCAAACAAACAAACAAAAAGAACACATGGGTTTAGAGGCAAATTTTGCCAGAAATAGAAAGAAGGGCTGACACCAATCTTACTGAAACTATTTCAAAAATTTATGGAATTTTTGGATTGGAAGAATCAATATTATGAAGACCATACTAACCAAAGCAATCAAACAATCTACAGATTCAAAATATTTCCTACCAAATTACCAAAGCCATTTTTCACAGAATTAGAAAAAGTAATCCTAAATATCATATGGAACCAAAAAAAAGCATCCAAATAGCCAAAGTAATCCTAGGCAAAAAGAACTAAGCCAGAGGCATCATGTGTCTGACTTCAAATTGTACTATAATGCTATACTAAATATCTTATGACATTAGTACAAAAACATACAGATAGATTAATGGAATAGAAAAGAGAGTCCATTGCTGGCAAAATTACAGCTAAAAAAGAGAGAAAATTGTAAAAGAAAAATAATAAGTAATAAAGCCACATGCCTACAATCAAGTGATCTTTGACAAAGTTGGCAAAAGTAAACAAGGGGGAAGGGCATTCTATTCAATAAATGTTGCTGGAAAACTTGACTAGGCAAAAGAATGAAACAATCCCCATCTATCCTCATATACAAACTTTTATTCAAGATGCATTAATAACTTAAATAAAATACCAGAAGCTATAAAAACCCAGAAGAAAATTTAGAAAAAACTCTTCTAGACATTGGCCTAGACAAATAATTCATGACTGAGACCTCAAAAACAAATGCAACAAACAAGATACACACACAGGGGACTTAAACTAAAGAACACAGTAAAAGAAATAGTCAACAGAGTAAACAGACAAACTACACAATAGAAACAAAATATGTGCAGACTTTGCATTTGACACAGGACCAACATCCAGAATCTACAAAGAACACAAACAACTCAACTACAACAAAGAATAAACACACTGCCTTGTGTTTACCTATGCAACAATCTTGAATGTTCTTCACATGTACCCCCAAACCTCAAATGCAATAAAAATAAAATAAAATAAAAAGAATAAACAACCCCATTTTAAAAAGTGCAAAGGATATAAACAGACATTTCTCAAGAGAAGACATACAAGTGGCCACCAAACATATCAAAAATTGCTCAACATCACCAATCATGAGAGAAATTAAAATTAAAACTGCAAAAAGCATCAGGTGCAGTGGCTCATAACTGTAATCCCAACACTTTGGGAGGTGGAGCCAGGTGGATCACCTAAGGTTAGGAGTTCGAGACCAGCATGATGAATACGGTGAAACCTCATCTCTACTAAAAATACAAAAATTAGCCAGACTTGGTGACAGGAGCCTGTAATCCCAGCTACTTGGGAAGCTGAGGCAGGTGAATCACTTGAACCTGGGAGGTGGAGGATGCAGTGAGCCAAGATCACACCACTGCACTATAGCCTGGGTGACAGAGTGAGATTCTATCTCAAAAAACAACAACAACAACAAAAACCCACACACAATAAGATATCATCTTACATAGTCCAAATGGATATTACTACAAACACAACAGATGTTGATGTGGATGCAGAGAAAAGTGAATGCTTATTCACTGTTGGTGGGAAGTAAATTAGCACAACCTCTATAATAAACAATATACAGCTTTCTCAAAGCACTAAAAATAGAGCTGCCATTTGATCCAGTGATTATACTACTAGGCATCTACCTGAAAGAAAAGAAATAATTATGTAAAAAAGTCACTTTCACTCTTATGTGTATTGCGTTCCTACTCATAATAGTAAAGTCATTGAATTAACCTAAATGTCCATTCACAGTGGACTTGATTTTTGAAATAGGGTATATATACACCATGGAATACAATGCAGCCATAAAACCTGAAATCATGCTCTGTGCAGTAACATGGATACAGCTGAGGCCATTATTCTAAGTGTAATAACTCAGAAACAGAAAATCCAACACCACATGTTCTCACTTATAAGCAGGAGCTAAACAATGAGTACAACAGAACATAAAGATGAAAACAATAGGTAGTGGGACTCCAAAAGTGAGAGAATTGGGGGAGGCTGATGGTCAAAAAATTATCTGTTGCTAGTGATCCATGATCATACCACTGCACATCAGCCAGGGTGACAAAGGAGAAACGTATCACCAAAAAAAAAAAATATATATATCTGTTGAATACAATGTTTAATATTTCAGGGATAGGTACACTAGAAGCCAAACCAAACCTTAAATGGATATATTATGCAATACATCTATTTGACAAATATGCACATATAACCTATGAATCTAAATTAAAAAATGAAGGAAGTTTACAGTAGGAAACACCTACATCTTTTTATAAAAAGATCTCAGCTGGGCGTGGTGACACAAGTGTCTAGTCCCAGCTACTCAGGAGGCTGAGGCAGGATTATTGCTTTAACCTGGGAAGCGAAAGTTGCAGTGAGCCAAGATCACACCACTGCACTCCAGCCTGGGTGACAGAGGGAGACTGTCTCAAAAAAACAAACAAACCAACAAAAGCCACACAAACCACATAACCACATTAAAAAAAAAAAAACCACTATAATTAGCAGAAGGAAAGAAATTACAAAGATTAGAGCACAAATAAATGAAATAGAGAATAAAAAACATTTAAATCAGCAGGGCATGGTGGCTCACACCTGTAGTCCTAGCACTTTGGGAGGTTGAGGCAGGTGGATCTCTTGAGGTCAGGAGTTTGAGACCAGCCTGGCCAACATGGTAAAACCTTGTCTTTACTAAAAATACAAAAATTAGCTGGGCGTGGTGGGGTACTCCTGTAATCTCAGCTACTGAAGAGGCTGAGGCAGGAGAATCTCTTGAACCCAGGAGATGGAGGTTGCAGTGAGCCAAGATTGTGCCACCACACTACAGCCTGGACAACGGAGTGAGAATCGGTCTCAAAAAAAAAAAAAAATCAACCAGTGAAACTAAAAGTTGATTTGGAAAAAAAAAATCAAAATCGAAGCCCTTACCTAGACTAACAACAAAAAGAGAGAATATGTTAATAATATAAGAAATAAAAGAGATAACATTACAACTGATCTTACAGAAATAAACAGAATCATAAGAAGCTATTATGAATGGTTATACACCAACCAACTTGACAACTTAGAAGAAATGTGGAAATTATTAGAAACATATAACCTACCAAGATTGAATGAAGAATAAATAGAGAGCTTAAGGAGACCAACAACAAACGGAGAAACTAAAGAATAAATTTTCAAAACTCTGAAATATAGCCTAGGACCAGATTACTTCATGGGTAAATTCTACCAAACTTTCACAGACAATTTAATATGAAATATCCTCAAATTCTTTGAAAAAACAGAAAAAAGAGGTAACATCTTAAAAGTCATTTTATGAGGCTAGCATCCCCAATATCAAAGCAAAAAAATATACTTCTGAGAAGAAAATTATAGGCCAATATCCCTGAGGAGCATGGTGTATGAATTAAATCTAAATAAATCTGGTTACAAAGAATTGATTCTCAGCAAAACTTTTTCAAAATCAAAAAAATTAAAATGTTGTCACACAGCATTCTGGATAAAAACTCATTTATAGCCTCTGTCATATATTGTTACTGAAGCTTACATTAATTGAGCAGTTTGCTTGAGCAGCAGTTTCTTCATTTGTTGGGAACTGATATATCTGGATGCCATTGCTAATCAATTCAGTCATTATCTTACACTTAATTGTCTGTAAATCATGGTTAGAAACTGTGTCTGCTTTGGCAATCAGTGGTATAATGTTGACTATTATAAAAGAAGACAGACAAAATCTCGGCATCAAGGATTCATGCTTCATCCTGTGGTTTTTATAGTAAAACCTTCACAGACTCTGACAACAAATTGTGTAACAAGATAATCACTGGCTGTAATGCTTTTCTCAAATTATCAATACTTCTGAAGATTTACCTTTTATCTAAATTCAAGTTTAGAAGTCTCAATCTTGTTTCTCTT
>CAUYQU010098894.1:0-18556 GCA_963574635.1 Cheracebus regulus
TTGTATGTGGTGTGAGAGAGGGTCTCATTTCATTCTTCTGCTGTGAGGGGAGGGTCTCATTTCATTCTTCTGCATATTGGAGTCCCTGTTTTGAATTGATTTTTGTATGTGGTGTGAGAGGAGGGTCTCATTTCATTCTTCTGCATATTGGAGTCCCTGTTTTGAATTGATTTTTGTATGTGGTGTGAGGCAGGGTCTAATTTCATCCTTCTGCGTATTGGAGTCCCTGTTTTGAATTGATTTTTGTATGTGGTGTGAGAGGAGGGTCTAATTTTATTCTTCTGCATATTAGAGTCCCTGTTTTGAATTGATTTTTGTATGTGGTGTGAGGGGAGGGTCTAATTTCCTTCTTCTGCATATTAGAGTCCCTGTTTTGAATTGATTTTTGTATGTGGTGTGAGGGGAGGGTCTAATTTCATTCTTCTGCATATTGGAGTCCCTGTTTTGAATTGATTTTTGTATGTGGTGTGAGGGAAGGTCTCATTTCATTCTTCTGCTGTAAGGGGAGGGTCTCATTTCATTTTCTGCATATTGGAGTCCCTGTTTTGAATTGATTTTTGTATGTGGTGTGAGGGAGGGTCTAATTTCATTCTTCTGCATATTGGAGTCCTTGTTTTGAATTGATTTTTGTATGTGGTGTGAGAGAGGGTCTCATTTCATTCTTCTGCTGTGAGGGGAGGGTCTCATTTCATTCTTCTGCATATTGGAGTCCCTGTTTTGAATTGATTTTTGTATGTGGTGTGAGGCAGGGTCTAATTTCATCCTTCTGCATATTGGAGTCCCTGTTTTGAATTGATTTTTGTATGTGGTGTGAGGGGAGGGTCTAATTTCATTCTTCTGCATATTGGAGTCTCTGTTTTTAATTGATTTTTGTATATGATGTGAGGGGAGGGTCTAATTTCATCCTTCTGCATATTAGAGTCCCTGTTTTGAATTGATTTTTGTATGTGGTGTGAGGGAGGGTCTAATTTCATCCTTCTGCATATTGGAGTCCCTGTTTTGAATTGATTTTTGTATGTGGTGTGAGGGAGGGTCTAATTTCATTCTTCTGCATATTAGAGTCCCTGTTTTGAATTGATTTTTGTATGTGATGTGAGGGAGGGTCTAATTTCATCCTTCTGCATATTGGAGTCCCTGTTTTTAATTGATTTTTGTATACGGTATGAGGGGGGAGGGTCTAATTTCATTCTTCTGCATATTGGAATCCCTGTTTTGAATTGATTTTTGTATGTGGTGTGAGGGAAGGTCTCATTTCATTCTTATGCATATTGGAGTCTCTGTTTTGAATTGATTTTTGTATGTGGTGTGAAGGAGGGTCTCATTTCGTTCTTCTGCATATTGGAGTCTCTGTTTTGAATTGATTTTTGTGTGTGGTGTGAAGGAGGGTCTCATTTCGTTCTTCTGCATATTGGAGTCTGTGTTTTGAATTGATTTTTGTATGTGGTGTGAAGGAGGGTCTCATTTCATTCTTCTGCATATTGGAATCCCTGTTTTGAATTGATTTTTGTATGTGGTGTGAGGGAAAGTCTCATTTCATTCTTCTGCATATTGGAGTCCCTGTTTTCCCAGCACCAGTTTTTGAAGAAACGTCTTTCCTCATTGTGTGCTCCTGGCATCCTTGTCAAAAATTCCACTTAATCATGGTGAATGCTCTTCTGAGTGTGCTGTTGACACAGCCAAGCATAGTGGCTTATGCCTGTAATCGAGGAGTTTGGGAGTCTGAGGAGAGCCTTGAGGTTAGGAGTTTGAGACCAGCCTGGCTAACATGGCAAAACCCTGTCTCTACTAAAAATACAAAACTTAGCTGGGTGTGGTGGGTAGCACATGCCTGTAATCCGAGGTACTCAGGAGGCTGAGACAAGAGAATCAGTTGAACCTGGGAAGCAAAGATTGCAGTGAGCCAAGATTGTGCTACTGAACTCCAGTCTGGGTGACAAAGTGAGACTCCATTAAAAAAAAATCAGTTGACCCTAAATGTGTGGGTGTATTTCTGAGTTCTGTATTCTGTTTCATTAGGTCTGTGTGTCCGGTTTATGCCAGTTACCGTGCTCTTCTGATTACAATAGCTTTATAGTGTATTTTGAAGTCAGGTATTGTGATGCCTTCACCTTTGTTCATTTTGCTCAAAATTGCCTTGGATATTCAGGGTCTTTTATGGTTTCAAAAAAATTTTAGGGTTTTCTTTATTTCTGTGAAAAATGCCTTTGGAATTTTGTTAGGAATTGCATTGAATATATAGATTGCTTTGGATAGTATGGACATTTTAACCATTATTAGTTCTTCCATTTCATGAACAGGAGATATTTTTCCATTTATTTGTAGCTTCTTTCATTTCTTTTATCAGTGTTTTACAGTTTTCATTATACTGGTCTTTCATCTCCTTGATAAAATTTATTTCTAAGTTTTTTTTTTTTTTTTTTTGGTACCTGGTAATCAAGGGATCTCTTTATTGATTTCTTTTTTGTATAGTTCATTGTCGTATAGAATGGCTACTGATTTCTGTATGTTGATTTTGTATTCTGTAGTTACTGCAACTTTACTCAATGCATTTATTAGTTCCAGCATTTTGGTGGAGTCTTTTTTTTTTTTTTTTTTTAGCATATAAGATCCTGTCATCTGTAAATGGAGACCATTTCACTCATTCCATTCCAATTTGAATCCAATTTGTTTATTTATTTACGAGACAGTCTTAATCTGTCACCCAGACTGGAGTGCAGTGGTGCAATCTTAGCTTGCTGCAACCTCTGCCTCCCAGGTTCAAGCAATTCTCATGCCTCAGCCTCCCAAGTAGCTGGCATTACAGGCGTTTACCACCATGCCCACCATATGTGTGTGTATATATATATGTATATATATTATTTTGTGTTTGTGTAATACATATATATATATATATATATATATATATATATATATTTTATTTTATTTTTTTTGGTAGAGATAAGATTTTACCATGTTGTCCAGGCTTGTCTTGAACTCCTGTCCTCAAGTAAACCACCTTCCTCAGCCCTGTAAAGGGCTGGGATTACAGGCATCCGCCACTGTGCCTGGCCACCCTTTTGTTTTTTTCCCTTTTTTAATACTCTGGCTAGGACCACAAGTACAATGTTGAATAGAAGTAGTGAGACTGGACATCTTTGTCTCTTTTCTGATCTTAGAGGAAAAGCTTTCAGTTTTTCATGGTTGAATATATTGTTATCAGTGGGATTTTCCTGTATGGCCTTTACTGTATTGAGGTACATTTCTTCCATACTTAGTTTGTTAAGATTTTATTATGAAAATATGTTGAAGTTTGTTAAATGCTTTTTCTGCAACTATTGAGATGATTATATGGTTTTTGTTCTTCATTCTGTTAATGTGGTGTGCAACATTTATAGATTTGCATATGTTGAAATATCTTTGTATTCTTGGGATAAATTCCACTTGATCATGGTGAATGCTCTTCTGAGTGTACTGTTGAATTCAGTTTGCTAATATTTTTTTGAGGACTTTTGCATCTGTCTTCATCCTTAATATTAATAATATTAACATCCGGAGATTGCAATGAGATCACACCACTGCACTCCAGCCTGGGCGACAGGGCAAGACTTTCATCTCAAAATAAATAAATATTTACTTCAGTTACTTTAATCATTATTGATTTGTTCAGATTTTTAAATTTCTTCATGATTCAGTCATTGTATGTTCTGTGTGTCTTCATCTTTAATATTGGTCTATAATTTTCCTTTCTTGTGTTCTTGTGTAGTTTGGTGTCAGAGTAAAGTTGTCCTCATAATATGAATTTGAAAGTGTTCTGTCTTCTTCAGATTTTTGGAAGGTTTGAGGAGGATTATTAGGTCTTTAAATGTTTGGTAGAATTCAGTAGTGAAGCCATCAGGTCCTGGGCATATGATTGTTCTTTTCGTGTGTGTGTGTGTGTGTGTGTGTGTGTGTGTGTGTGTGTGTGTGTGTGTGTGTGTGTGTGTTTTAATTAATGCTTTAAGGACAGGCTTGGTGGCTCACGCCTGTAATCCCAGCACTTTGGGAGGCTGAGACAGGCAGGTAACCCAGGTCAGGAGTTCAAGACCAGCCTTGTTGATATGGTGAAACCCTATCTCTACAAAAAGTACAAAAATTAGTGATGTGCACCTGTAATCCCAGCTACTTGGGAGGTTGAGGTAGGAGAATCACTTGAACCAGGGAGGCAGAGGTTGCAATAAGATCACACCACTGCACTCCAGCCTGGGTGACAGAGCGAAACTCCCATCTCAAAAAAAAAAAAAAAGAAATAAGAAGAAAAACAGTAAATAAATGAATTAATGCTTCAATCACTATACTCATTATTGATTTGTTCAGCTTTTTTATTTCTTCATGATTCAGTCATCATATGTTCTATGTGTCCAGGAATTTATTCCCTTCTTCTAGGCTATCTAATTTGTTGACATATAATTACTCATAGTGGTCTTTCAAGATCTTTTGTATATCTGTGGCATCAGTTCTAACATCTTCTCTTTCATTTCTTATTTTACTTGTCTTTTATTTTTTTCTTAGTCTAGCTAAAGTTTTGTCAATTTTATCTTTTCAAATAAGTAACTCTTAGTTTTAATTTTAGTGACTTTTTCTATTGGTTTTCTAGTCTCTATTTCACTTATTTCTGCTTTGATCTTTATGATTTCCTTCCTTTCATGAACTTTGGACTTAGATTGTTCTTTTTAAAGTTATTTGGATATAACATTAAGTTGTTTATTTGAGATCTTCTTTTTCGATGTAGACATTTATTGCTATTCATTTCCTTCTTAGAACTGCTTTTGCTGTATCCTGTAAGTTTTTGTATGTTGTGTTATTTTCATTGTCTCTAGATAATTTTTTAATTTCTCTTTTAATTTCTTCTTTGACATTAGCTGTTCAAGAGCATGTTGTTTAATTTCCATGTATTTGTCAATTTTCTGAAATTCCTCCTGTTACTGATTTTTAGTTTAAACATGTGGTCAGAAAAAAATCATTGATATGATTTCAGTCTTCTTAAATTTGTGAAGACTTGTTTTGTGAATTAACATATGATCTATGCTGAAGAATATTTCACATTTTGTTGAGAAGAATGTGTATTTTATGGCCATTGAATGGCCATGTTATGTTTTGTATATTGAATGGCCATGGTATGTTTTGTATATCTCTTTTTGCTCTAAAGTATAGTTCAAATCTGATGTTTCTTTATTAGTTTTCTTTTTTGGTAACCTGTCCATTGCTGAAATTGTGGTCTTGAAGTCCCCTACTATTAATCTCTTCTTTTATATATATGAGTATTTGCTTTATATATTTAGGTGCTGTTATGTTGGGTGCATATATATTTATAATTGGCATATCCTTTTGATGAGTTGAGCCCTTTATCACTGCATAATAACCTGTACCTCATTTTATAATTTGGATTTTAAGTCAGTTTTATCTGATGTTAGTATTTCTACCCTTGCTCTCTTTTTATTACCGTTTGCATGAGGTATCTTTTTCGCTTCCTTCACTTTCAGTCTATATAGGTTCTTAAACATGAAATTAATTTCTTATAGGAAGCATATAGTTGGATTTTGTTTTTTTTTTTTTTTATCCATTCAGTTACTCTATCTTTTGATTGGAAAATTTAATCCATTTATATTCAACATAATTATTCATAAAGATTTGCTACTTCTGTTTTGTAATTTGTTTTTTGGTTGTTTTGTAGAACATTTGTTCCTGTCTTTACCTTTTGTTATCTTTCTTTGTGATTTGATGAATTTCTGTAGTGGTATGCTTTGAATCCTTTCATTTTATGTTTTGTGCATCTATTGTAGGTTTTTGCTTGGTGATTACTATAAAGCGTACGTAAAACATCTTATTTTTATGACAGGCTATTTTAAACTGATAATAACAAATTTATCACATATAAAAACTCTACAGTTTGTTCTCTGTTACTTTCATTTTTTTGATGTCACAATTTACATCTTTTTATATTATAAAGTAAGAAATTGTTGTAGCTGTTATATTTAAATAATATAATATCTTCATACTAAAGATATAAGTCATTTCCACAACATTACATTGTTAAATTATTCTGAATTTGACTGCGTACTTACTTTATTGGTGAGTTTTATCCTTATATATATATATTTTGTTATTCATTAGTGTCTTCTTTGAACATCAAGATTTTACTTGAGCAGTTTTTGTAAGACAAGTCTAGTGGTCATGAACTCCCTAAGGCTTTTTTTTTTTTTTTGTCTTGGTAAAATTTTATCTGTTCTTTATTTCTGAAAGACTGCTTTGCCACTCACAATATTCTTAGTTGGCAGTTAATTGTCTTTCAGTACTTGGAATATGTTATCCTACTCTTTCCTGGCCTATAAGATTTTCTCTTTGAAATCCACTCCTAGTCTTATTGGAAGTCCCTTATATATAATTTGCTTTTCTCTTGCTATTTTCAGAATCCTCCATTTGTTCTTTATATTTGACAGTTTGATTATAACATACCTTGGTATATAGTCTTGCTTGAATTAAATCTGATTGGAGACTTTTGACCTTTTTGTACCAAGAGATATCTATCTTTCCCTCAATTTGGAAAGTTTTTAGCTATTATTTCTTTAAATAAACTTTCTATACCTTTATCTCTCTTCTTCTTCTTTAGCTCCTATAACCCGAATATTTGTTTTTTAATGCTGTCACATATGTCTCATAAACATTCTTCATTCCTTTCCAGTCATTTTCCTTTGTGTGTGTGTGTGTGTGTGTGTGTGTGTGTGTGTGTGTGTGTGTGTGTGTGTGTGTGTGTGATGGAATTTTGCTCTTATTGACCAGGCTGGAATGCAGTGGCATGATCTTGGCTCACCGCAACCTCCGCCTCTCAGGTTCAAGTGATTCTCCTGCCTCAGCCTCCTGAATAGCAGGGATTACAGGCATGTGCCACCATGCCTGGCTAATTTTGTATTTTTAGTAGAGACAGGGTTTCTCCATGTTGGTCAGGCTGGTCTCAAACTCCCGACCTTAGGAGATCAGCCTGCCTCGCCCTCCCAAAATGCTGGGATTACAGGTATGAGCCACTGCATCTGGTCATCTTTTTCCTTTTTCTTCTCTGACTATATATTTTCTAATAACCTTTATGTTTCTTTGAGTTTACTGAAATTTTTGTTTTGCTTGATCAAGTCAGTTGTTAATACTTTCTATTATATTTTTCTTTGCATTCATTATATTTTCCAGCTCCCGAATTTGATTTGTAAAAAAAAATTCTCTGTTAAATTTCTCATTTGTACACGTATTGTTTTTCTGATTTCATTAAATTATTTCTCTGTATTTTCGTGAAGCTCACTGAGCTTCCTTAAAACAATTAGTTTGAATTATTTGGCAGGCAGTTTATATAATTTCATTTCTTTTGGGTCAGCTATTGGGAGATTATTTTCTTTTGCTGGGGTTATGTCTTTTTGTTTTTGTATGTTGCTTGTCGCTTTATGTTGGTGTCTGCACTTTTGAATAAGTAGGAAATTATTAGAGTCTTTGTAGACTGGCTTTGTCTGAGAAAATGGGTCAGACTGGCTTTGTCTGAGAAAACGATTCAGCCTATCCAGAGATTCTGGGCAGGCTGTTTGTTCTACTGCTGGGCTCTCTCCTGTAGTCCTCAGGTAGGGTCAGAAAGTGGATGGGCCTAGTATCTTGGTCCTTGTGTTTGAGCTTGGAGCCTGGATCCACTGGGTAGATGTGTTGCTTCAGTCCATGGAAGTAAGCTTGGAGTTTGGGTCTGCATGGTAAGCCTGAAATCTGTATCCATCAGGGCTAGCCTGAAGCCTAGGTCCACAAGAGCTGACCTGGTTCTAGAGTGGGCTTTAAGCCTGAATCTGCAGGGGCCAGACAGGTGCTGGGATGGGCCTGGTTCTTTGGTTCACTGGGACAGGCCTGGGGCCTGAGTGTACAGGGTTGAGCCTAGGCCATGAATCTGTAGGAATGGTCTTGGAATCTTAAGTTTCTGAGGGCTGGCTTGGCACCAGACTTTACTGGGATGAGCCTGGTTTCTGGGTCTGCTAGTCAGGCCTAGACCCTGAATCTCCTGGAGTATGGGACAATGTGAGTTAATATGGAGACTGGGGCCCCAGTGACCAACCTAGGATCTGGGCCAGAGGTGTTGACTGGGAGGTTGGGTGGGTCTGAAGCCTGGGGTTGTGTTGACTGACCTGGCTCTGAATCTGGGCCAGAGGTGCTGACTGGGAGGTGGGGTAGATCTGAACCCTGGGACTGTGTTGGCTGACCTGGCTCAGAGTCTTGGGTTAGGCCTGGGGCCAGATGAGCTGGCCTGATATTGGGTATGTCTGGAGCCTATATTCATAAGGGCCAGCATGGAGGCTGAGTCTGTGGGTGCTGGCCTGATGACTAGGGATACTGCGGGTTCTCCTGGTTCCTGGTTACCTGAAACCTGAAGTTGTTGGGGTTAGCCTCGTGCTGTGAATGGTCTGGAGCCCATGGCCACTGGGCCTGCCTGGCAGTGTGGTGAGTCCAGAGACCAAGTCTGCTGGGCTGGCTTTGGAACCTGGGGCTATGGGATCTTGCCTTGCTTCAAACTGGGCCTAGAGGCTCAGCCTATGGGTACTGGCCTGGAGTCTTGGGCCCTGGGAGCTGACCTGGAGCCTGGGGCTGCAGAGGCTGCCAGGAACCTTAGTCTGTAAGGGCTGGTCTGGCTCTGGGGCAGACCTAAAGCTTAGGCTGCTGGAGTCAGTCCAGCACTAGGGTTAATTTGGTTGCTTGGCTACAGGGATCAGCATGGTGGTTGAGTGGACCCAGGGACTAAATCTTCTGGGCCAGTCTGGAGCTTGGGGCTGTGAGATTTTCCTTATACCAGGGTAGATTTGTAGGGTCAGTCCTGGGGTACTGGCTGGGAGTCTAGGGCTGAGGAGTCCTGCCTGGTTTTAGGTTTTACTGGGACTGACCTGGTATTGGGGTTTCAGGTAAAGTCTAGTGCTCACTTTTCTTCCCTCTTCCTAAGCGGAGGATCTGTCCATGCTTTGCTGTCTGGAGTTGGAGGGGTGATGTGAGTATTAGAAAACTGGCCTTTCTATATTATGCATTCTATCTTTTCCTGTTTTGTGCTATAATATTTTACCTTGTTTACTTAGCTCTTGTGAAGGCATTTTTGTACATGTTTATGTTGTTCAAATTGATTTTTCTGTGGAGGGACAAGTGTTTGAAAGTCCTAGTCTGCCATCTTGCTGACATCAGACTCAGGGTTTTCTTTCTTGTGTAATCCTGGTGTTAAAAAACTGTTGAAATAAAAACAAATAACATTTTTAAAAGCCTGTTTGGGAGTAATATTTCTTATACTTAGGCATACCTTCCTTTGAGCTCTTGTTTTGAATTTCTTTTTCTAAAAATTGTCATTTATTAATTATGAAAATCATTTTGAGTCATTCTCAACTATTTTTGCTTTTAATTTTATTTTGTATTAATTCTTACTATTGAGGCTGCTCGCCATAAAAATAATTAAATGAATGGAAAGGAAGTGGTTGCTTAAAAATTTTGTTTTGGTCTTTCATGAAATAATATCTGTGCTTTTTATGATGACAACTTGGGGCAGGAGTCAACATACCAGTGCCACCCACATATGTTTTTAAGAAAAAACATTTGAAGCTGTCATGCATTGCATCAGAAATTCATTTTTCAATGTGTTTGGCTTTATTTTTTTCCACAGCCTTATGTTTTTGTTTTTCTTTTGGGCATACTATAAAAAGATTTGAGGCATCATTGAGAAGTTTTCATGTAAACATAAATTTATTTCAAATATTAAAGTATATTCACTGTACATTTTTCTAAAATAATCATTTGTGCAATTATAGTTGTTTCTGACTCATTTTGATGAAGTTTTTTTGATCATATTTTTCTCCATTGTAAAATATTTGTGTCTGCTGCTTTGCACCTATGTAAAATCATATTGCTTTATTATTTTTTCTGTTTTTCAGAGAGATGTTTCTGAGTTGGATTTTCCCCTTAATTTAAATGCATAACTATACTATGAAATGCATAGTTTTCCTTTAGAAAGATAATCTTATGTCTACTTGCTTAAATTCCTTTTATTAAGCATTTAATTTTGGGCATGAGGATAAATGCTGTTCTGTTTAGAAGTTTGTCAGAGCCTTACATGTCCCTATAAAACAACCCTTGTGCATGTTCTCATCTAAAAATGCTTTTATTGTTGCTAAGTAATATTTTTAAAGCAATAAATAGCATTCTTTTAAGTGAGTCAACTTTATTTAAAAAATGAAATATTAACTATTAAGTACTTAACCATCACTTTCTCAACTTATCTTTATTCTTCAAAGATAATCATTGCTGAAAATTTAAAGTGTATTCTCTTTAAAATTCTCTAGGATTATTTCATTTTTAAGTAAAATTAGGTCATATACTGTATATAGACCATTTCATTGCTTTTTGACCAACATATATATTCTGATGACTTTTTTCCGTATCAGAAATATCACCCCATTGTTATTCATAATTACATACATTTTATTTTACTGATATGTCACATTTTATTAATATAGTTTGCTATTGATGCATATAGATTGTTTATTTTTCTATAACAAATGGTATTTCAAGAACACCCCTATGCATATCTTTCTGTATTATATGTCTTTTCTTGCAGGATAAATTATGTGAAATGGAATGGCTCAGTCACAGGGTTGCACATTTACATTTTAGATTGACGTTGACAACTTGTCATTAAAATAAGGTTATGTCTACATAGGACTGCAAGCGTGGGAGTGCATGGAGTGTTGGCTAATGGATATAGAGTTTCTTTTTAGGGTGATTAAAATGTTCTAACATTAGATCGTGCTAATGGTTGTATAACTTTCTGATATATTAAAAACCTTTGATTTGCATTGTTTAAATGTGTGAATTTTATGATATATGAATTATATTTCAATAAAACCGTTAAAAAGGGTTATGTCTATGTTAACATTAACAGTATAGAGACTCTTTTTCCATTTTGTTATCAACACTGGAGCAATTTACGTGTTAAAGTATAACTTCTTTTTCATATGTCTTGCAAATATTTTCTCGTAAATGTCTTTTGATTTGTGCTACTTTTTAGTATAGAGAAGGTTTTTTCTATTTTTAGTTTTTTAAAATTAATTTTGAATTTTTGTGGGTACATAGTAGGTGTATATGGGTTACATGAGATATTTTGATACAGGCCTGCAATCCATAATAATCACATCAGGTAAATGGGGTATCCATCACCAAAGGATAAGCATTTATCCTTTGTGTTATAAACAATCTATACTCATTTAGTTATCTTAGAATGTACAATTAAATTATTTTTTGACTATGGTCACCTATTTGTTCCAGCAAGTTATAGCTCTTCTTCATTCTTTCTACTTTTTATACTCATTAACTATCCCCACTCCCCCATCTACCTTCCCACTTCCCTTCCCAGCCCCTAACAACCATCATTCTACTCTCTATCTCCATGAGTTCAATTGTTTTTAATTTTTAGCTCCCACAAATAAGTGAGAAGCTATGAAGTTTGTCTTTCTGTGCCTGGCTTATTTCACTGAACATAGTGACCTCCAGTTCCATTCATGTTGCAAATGACAGGACCTCCTTCTTTTTAATGGCTGAGTAGTACTCCATTGTGTATGTGTACCACATTTTCTTTATCCATTCATCTGCTGATGGATACTTAGCTTGCTTCTAAATCATCACTATTGTTAATAGTGCTGCAATAAATATGGGAGTGCAAGTATATCTTCAATATACTGACTTTCTTTATTTGGGGTATATAACTAGGAGTTTGACTGCTGAATTGGTATTCTGTTTTTTTTTTTAAGAACCTCCAAACCCGTTCCTTTCGTGGTTGTATTAATTGACATTCCCACCAATCCAGTGTATGAGGATTCTCCTTTCTCCACATCCTTGCCGGCATTTGTTATTACCTATCTTTTGGATACAATGCCTTTTAACTGCACTGAGATTGATATCTCATTGTAGTTTTGATTTGCATGAGAAGTTTTCTTTTAAAAAGTTGCATCTATCTTTTCTCTAGGCTTCTGGTTTTTGTATTATGCTTAGAAAAGCCTTTCTGCTTCCAAGGTAAAAAAATTACCTCTTTTTTTGTCTATTTAAAATTTTTATTTTTCTATTTAAATATTGATCTCTTTCAGAGGTTTTGCTATAAATGCTGATGGTAATCTCTGTTAGTTCTTAATGGTATAAAATAAAAATTTAGGAGTTTGAAATACTTAAAGAATCCAGTAAGTCTGGAGATAATTAAGTGATACCAATTTTTTTTTACAGATTATAGAGTGTCATTGTATTAGTCCTTTCTCATGCTGCTAATAAAGACATATGCAAAACCAAGTAATTTATAAAGAAAAAGAGGTTTAATGGACTCACAGTTCCATATGGCTGGGAGGCCTCACAATCATGGCGGAAGGCGAAGGAGAAGCAAAGGCACTTCTTACATGGTGGCAGGCAAGTCAGCATGTGCAGGGGAACTGCCCTTTATAAAACCATCAGATCTTGTGAGATTTATTCATTACCATGAGAATAGCATGAGGAAGACCTACCCCCATGATTCAGTTACCTCCTACCAGGTCCCTCCCACAACACATGTCAAGACGATATTTAAGTGAAGACATAGCCAAACCATATCAGTCATGAAACATTTATTAAAGTGTTTAATTTTGTTGAAGTTATAGAGAGTCTTAAAATATTTAGCTAGCTTTTAGAAATGGAGCTATTTCATAAAATACAACTTCCATTTTAAATTAATAATTGTGCAGAAGATACATTAGATGTTAAATGAGTAAAATATGTAACATTGCAGATGTAATTAATAATGCAATTGTGTAACAATTTACTAATTAATATTATTAATTTAATATTACTATTAATGTCTAATTTTATTTGAGTTGAAGAATTATAGTGATTTGTTTTTGTGGCTACAGATATACATATAACTTTTTTGTTTGTTTGTTTGTTTTGAGACAGAATCTCACTCTTGCCCAGGCTGGAGTGCAATAGTGCAATCTTGGCCCACTGCAACCACAGTCTCTTGGGTTTAAGCAATTCTCATGCCTCAGCCTCCCAAGTAGCTGGGATTACAGGCACATGCCACCACATCAGCTAATTTTTGTATTTTTAGTAGAGAGAGGGTTTTGCCATGTTGGCCAGGCAGGTCTTGAACTCCTGACCTCAGTTGATCCACTGCCTAGGCCTCCCAAATTGTTGGGATTACAGGCGTGAGCCACTGCGCCTGACCCACATATAAAATATTTTAGGGTGTTCTTGTAAATTGTCAATTTATTTTGGGCATATTTCTTGTAAGTCGTGGGAAAACATATGTTCAGCAAACCAGTGATCCTTTATTTTAACTTTAGCCTATCACTTACAAACATACTTGGACTTGCTTGCCTTTGTAATTGCTAACACATTTTCTCTGATATCCACATCACAGAATTGTGTGGCAGTGAGCATTATCAAGCAGTGGGTCTTTCTTTCTTTCTTTTTTTAGTAATCTGAAAAAAGCCTTTTTGACATCAAGACATTTGGAAAACTGCTTTCACTGAAAATGAAAGAAGAGACAACACAACAAGAAGAGATCAATTTTCAGAGCAACTGTCAATTTTCAGAGAACAGATGGTAGAAATTGTTCCCTTTGTAAGAGGTGAAAGATTTATACAATCTGCAGAGAAACCAGAGTATAAAATTACTCTTTTTTGTGAAATAAAATAGAAAATTTCCTTTGAACTTCATTTTCACCCATATTGAATATTTCCATCTATTGCCTAAAAAGAGATGTTGCTTCTTTCTTACATGTAATGCCAATTAGGCCTTCTTTTTGTGCCTGTGACTCTGCTAGTCAAATGTATAATTTAAATAAATCTACGATAAAGCCACAATTATTGCCATAATAAATGAGAGAACAGGTATAGATTTCTTATGAAGCATAGCATTCAGGTACGCACAAAGTCACATAATTTGTTAAATAATTGTACAAAGGAATGCCATTGTAAATGCCACCCAAGCAAGAATTAGATCATTGCCAATATCCCGAGAAGCCTGCTCTCTGACCTTTTGTAATCATACTCTCTTCCATCTTTCCTAGAAGTAACCACTCTTCTGATTTTTCTGATAATTTTCACCTATTTGTTTTTTTAATATTGATTTTGGCATTAATACCTGCATCTCTGAAAATTGAAATACATTTATTTTACCAAAATTTGAACTTTATATAAATAGAACTGAACTTTTTATATTCTTTTTTTTTTTTTTTTGGCATAGCGTTTTGCTCTTGTTGCCCAGGCTGGAATACAGTGGTGTGATCTTGGCTCACTGCAACCTCTGCCTCCGGGGTTCAAGCGATTCTCCTGCCTCAGCCTCCTGAGTAGCTGGGATTGCAGGCAGACGCCACAACGACCAGCTGATTTTCTGTATTTTTAGTAGAGACAGGGTTTCTCCATGTTGGTCAGGCTGGTCTCCAACTCCCAGCCTTAGGTGATCTGCCCACCTCAACCTCCCAAAGTGCTGGGATTACAGGCGTGAGCCACTGCAAAGCCCGGCCACTTTTTACATTCTTTTATGTCTTGCTTCTTTTCCTCAGTAGTATGTTAGAGGCATTCATCCATGTTGTGCCATATAGCTGTAATAGGTTTGTTTGCACTGTTTTCTATTTAATGAACATCACATTTCTTGCCATTTTTTGATAAATCTATTGTAATTTTTTGCCTTTACAAATAACAATTCTATGAATAATCTTGTATGTGTATCCTGATATACATTTGCAAGAGTTTCTCTAAGGTTGTGGTTCTTAAAGTGTGGTCTTTGAATCTTGGGTTTCCTGAAACTCATGGGTCATCGATGGCAAAATTATTTTTGTAATAATATTTAAATGTTTATGTTTTTTTTTCTGCATTGGCATTTACTCTGATGGTACAAAAGCAATGCTAGCTGAAAATATGTCTTAATTTAAATCAAGACACTGGCAATATTGGGTCCTCATCCTCAAAAAAAAAAAAAAAACCAACAATTTCTGGGTGTACTGAAACTTAACCTAAAAATACCCAAACGAGTGCAAAACGACAAAATTTTTACCAAACATTTAGGAATTGGGAACCTTTCTAACCTCCAAATCTTTTAAAATCCAGACGCTATAAAAGAAATGATAGAAATATTTGACTCAAGTGAAATTGAAGAACTTTTTATGGCAAAAAAAAAATCACAAATAAGGGTTGATAGCTCTTTTTATGTGTTAGCTTGATGGGGCTAAGGAATGTGTAGATATCTGGTAAAATATTATTTCTCAGTATGTTTGTGAAGGTGTTTCTAGAAGGGATTAGCATTTGAATTGGTGAACTGAGTAAAGCCAATGGCCTTTTGCAATATGGGTAGGTATCATTCATCATTCATCCCTTGAGGGCATGAACAGGACAGAAAGGCAAAGGGTGAATCCATACTCTGCCTCAGCTAGGACATCCATCTTCCCCTGCCCTTGGAGGTTGGTGCCCCTGCTTCTCAGGCCTTCAGGGTCTGACTGTTTAGATCACTGGCTTTCTTGGTTCCTCAGCTTCCAGACAGAGGACCTCAGCATCTCTTGGCCTCCATAATCATATGAACCAATTACTATAATAAATCTCCTGCTACATATATTTCTATATATCCTATTCATATGTTTCTCTGGGGATCCCTGACTAAAATACAAGTCAATAGAAAAATAATATATTTCAGGAAATATTTGGGATAGACTGTGTTAATGTATATAGTACACCAAGAAGTCTTACTAGTTGATGGAAACATGGATCAAAATTCCGAAAGGGCATTCCAGGGAAGAACAGATTTATATGGGTCCAAAACATAGGCAAAGAGAATAAGACACAGTACTGTTCAGGGAAATTCCCGTTAGAGTATTAATCAGATATTTACTCTTCTGGTGGAAATGTGAATTGTTACAACCTTTAATAGAGGTCAAAATCCACTAAGATTTATCCACCCATTGACTCAGTGTGTCTTCTGTGACTCTATCCCATAGAAATCAATGCTCTAGTGCATTTATTTCTATTACAAACTATGTGTCATAGTTTGTAGTAGAAAAACACTGAAAACTAGATGAATGTACATTAGGGGAATGGTTGAGCAAATGTTTTATCCCTGTGAAGTAATAGTAGGTAGCAGTTAAAAAGAATGATAGCATCTACAGCAGATGATTTTAGAAGGATTTCCATGAGGGATTCTTCAGGAAGAAAAGCAAGATTCAGGAAAGATTTGTGTGTATGTGTGTGTGTGTGTGTGTGTGTGTATGTGTGTGTGTGTGTGTGTGTGTGTGTGAAACTGAACTCATAATAAATTATGTGTTCTTAAGGATATAGAAGCTTGAAGAATAATTGAGAATAATTGAGAACTCAATAATTTATTGAGTTCTCATATCAGTCCAGGATGTGTAGGGAATGTTCTCTGCTCTGTGATGTCACTGGGGACCTAGGCTGATGGAGCAGCTCTGCCATCCTCATTATGTGGCTTCAGTCTCTGGGCCTGTGGTAAGAGTTGCTCAGCAGTACCATTCTTCAGAAATAAAGAGAGCATTGGGAGAAAGCCTCTTTAATTTTAAAGATGTCAAGTAAAAGTTGCCTGCATCATTTCTGTTCCAACATTCTCCTTGATCATACCTACCCACATGGTCACATGCAGCTGTATATGATGCAGTCATGTGCAGTCAAATTTGGTGATGGTGGTAGTGAAGCCCCAAAGAAAGAAGAAGAGAATATATCTGGGGACTATAGCAGTCTGTGTCACAAAAAGTCATACTTATGTATGCGTGTATGTTCACGCATATTTGTATATCATTCTGTCAGCATGGCAGAAGATAGGGAAACATGCTAGGTTGTTAATATGGAATATCCAATACAGGTGTGGATGTAGGAGAAATGGGGAGAAGAGGGAGAGAGTCAAATAAAGGAAATGAACACGAAGAACTACACACAAGCTAAACAAAAACTCAGGATGCAGTATTATATTTATGCTTTATATAAACTGTGGCTTTATATGATCTGTAAACATATTTTGAAAATTAAACAAAAGCACGGACTATGTGTTACTTGTTTAAATATGGCTTCTCTTTAAACTTTTTTTAATGTTTAGTTTTTGTGGGTACATAGTAGGTATATATATTTATGGAGTACATGAAATGTTTTGATACAGGCATCCAATATAAAATAATCACATCATGGAAAATGGAGTATCCATCCCCTCAATCATTTATCCTTTGTGTTACAAACAATCCAGTTATACTCTTCCTGTTATTTTAAAATGTACAATTAAGTTGTTATTGACTATAGTCACCATGTTGTGCTATCAAATAGTAGGTTGCATTAATGCTTTCTAATTTTATTGAACACCATTAACCATCTTCATCTTATCCCCAGCCTCCAACTATTCTTCTGAAGCCTCTGGTACCCGTCCTTATACTCTGAATAACACTTCTTACTGTGATAAATTATGAGAAAATTAAAACTACTATTTAGGAAAATTCCATACATCTCTAACCCTGAGAGATAAAATAACAAGAGAGAATGACTTACTTTTTCAATGCTTTGTTTACCTATAAGCATAATGCATAACAATTGCTTTATGAAATATTAGATTAATATTTTGAGAGTAGAATACACTGGAGACATTTATCAGGAGGAATCTTAATTACTAACATGATAATTTCCTCTGACTAGTAAGTAACAGAATTATATAGAAAGATGATTGTAACAATTAAGTGCCTGAGTGATGATTATTTTATAAATCACTTGTTTTGCAATTTAATGAGTGATGATGTTGAAGTATAAAAAGGTGTAGCTAAGTAAATACATCATTCAGTGGTTACTGATAATGCTTGGAAATAGCAGGACAGTACAAAAGGTTGACCTCAGTGATGTTTTAGACCTTAAAAATGCCTTACAATTTAATTGCTACATAGGCATAGTAAATCAATATTTTGAAAAACTTTAGTAATATTACAGTGGCTACATTTTACACTTCATTTAATGCTTGTATAGTTTGTAGAGTTATTTTCTACATCAAAATAAGTTTGATTTTTCTGGTACACTTTGTTCCTTTTAACTTGATTGAGGTAGTTGGTCAACATTAGAGGGACTTCCTTGGTATTTTAAAATGTATACATGATGCCTGTCTAAATAACATTACTATATTTTTTCCTTAAAGAGTCATTAATGATTATTCTATTTTATTTTGGTATGCTGCTAATTTTAGGATACAATGTTAAACAAAACTTACAAATGTAAATTTTGAATAAGAAATCTGCTCTTCTGTGGGAGTGAACGTTGAATGGCTAAATGGACGGAACATTGGAAATGTTCTTTCCAGCAAACTCCTTAGTTGAAAGTTTGTACATATTCAGTTGAGTAAAGTGATCCTGTGACCTTGATAATTCTCCCAAAATTTAACTGTTTATGCTATAAGTAGAAAATCTTTACACTCAAGGAGTTTTTTTTTTTTTTTTTTTTTTTTTTTTTTTTTTTTTTTTTTAAAGTGGAATTGTGGTTTGACGGGTTTGGGTTACCTTGGCACACTCACA
>CAUYQU010098897.1:0-27546 GCA_963574635.1 Cheracebus regulus
AGTCAGGAAAATCCCTGTAGGCACTGCATTAGTTGTTCCACTTATCCCAACACTCCACTTATGGATGAAGGAGTTGTATAGAAAGGAGATGAGAACATGGCAGGAGTGAAAGCAGCCAAGAAGAGAACAGGGACTGAAGAGCGCCTCCGCCTTCAGGACTGTCACAAGAGGTTGCTTCACCTCTACTCAGGAAGATAGCCAGTTTTCCTGTCTTTTATCTAAAACCCATGTATAATCAGTTCAGAGCACAAATAAAAATAAACTGGCCTAAATAACTGAATTCTAGGAAACAAAGCTGCACCTTTTTTCATATGCAAAGCTTCTGTTCCCTCATGTTGTTCCTACTTTTTAAATAATAAATGGTTCTTGGCATCTTAGGAACTAGATGGGTCTGATCTGGGTAGAACCTGCTGTAATTTTTAGAATCATTTTTGTAATTCTTACCTCACTTAAAATATTAGGAAACACAGTAATGGAAAAGACAGGTAGAACTCATCAGCAGGTTTTGGCAGTGAAATTTGTCTTCCAGTGAATTGCTATTATTTTCAAATTGCCTATAGTTGAAAAGCTTTTTCATTGATGGAGATTTACTTTTAAATGAGCTTTTGTTGAATTCAGCACTCTAGATTCTCCCTGACATTTTCCTGTCTTTTGGGGAAAAAAAGAGATATTCCAAAAATGACAGAATTTTAGACTAATTTTTGTAAACTTTTCTCCTATAGGATTGAGCCAAAAAACATAAACACTAAAGAGAGGTACCATATAATTCTGTTATTAAAGATAGCTACTTCTGAAATGTCTTAACAGAGTTTCAAGATTGCAAAGTAGTATTGTACAGCTGGTTTTCTTACATGTGATGATAGGGGAGAGAGGAAGACCCAGACTTAGGCATGTGGTGAAATATGTACAGTTCATAGCTCAGTGTACTATTTATAATCTGTAGCATACATTACTTGCAAATGGGAAAAAATATCTTTTGTAATTATTTTTGTACCTCAAAATAATTATTCTACTGTATTATATTCAAATTAAAGTTTATTATTTGGTTCTCAAAAAAAAAAAAAAAAAAAAGGGCCTGCCATGTAGGGAGTGTTTAACTTATGTTGGTTTCTCCTTCCTCTACCCAGGGCTCATTTTACAGATGAGAAAACGGAGGTTCAGAAAGGGGAAGCTACGGGTCCAAGTTCACCCAGCTAATAGGACAGATTCATTCCTTGCATTTCAGGCCCAAACTACCTAATTCCCTGCTCACCACTACACGATGTCGACTGTCTTGTCTGGGTCCTCCCATGTCTCAATGTGGCTGAGCCTACTGAACCTTTCGTCTGTCCCAGGTGTCTGATTTTTGTCCTCTACCCAAGCTAGAAGTGCTCTACCAAGTGACCAGAGTCAACCTAATAAACGAATTTGTGCTAGAACACTGCTTCTTAACCTTGGCTATATGTTAGAATCCCTCGGGGAACTTAAACGCTCTGCACACTCAAGCCACATCAGACCAATTAAATCAGAATTTTGGAAGTAGGACCCAGATATCAGTATTTGTTTGTGTTTTGAAAACAAACCTCCCCAGAACATTTCCATGTGCACAGGACTGGGAATCGCAGTGCTAAGGTATTGATGGCTGATCTCGACACTGCCCATGAGATTATCTAGTCTGATCAAATGGTTGCCCATGAGATTAACTAGTCTAACTCTCCCATTGTATAGATGAGCAAACTGAGGCCCAGAAAGATGAAAAGACTTGACTTAGATGGCCCAACAGATTAGAGAGGCAAAAGGGAAAACAGAACCCAGTTCATTGTTTTTTCTTTTGTAAACATGTTCACAAAATTTTCGGTTCTTCCCCAGACACAAACAACCTTTGATTTTTTAAAGCACTTTCAGCCACAGAAAGAACGTAGGGCTTGGGTTGCAGTGATGGAAGTATTTGACTTCAGCCTCCCCATCCCCACCCTATAAACTTTGTTCCCATGAATTTCATTCTGTCTGCCATGATCCGTTCCCCGCCCCCGCCCCACAACCCCTTTTCTCTTTCCTCAATTATCAGCTTAATTTCTGAAGAACATCATAAACATTTCCTTCAAGTGGCCAGGCCTGAAGCCTAGTGGCAGATATTTTTTCCTTTGCTCTGGTGGCACTTCCAGTGTGTCCCTGCTCCTGAAGAGAGCCCTGTGCACAGGGCTGTTCTGCCCCAGTGAGCCCATGCTCATGTTTTTTGATTCGGCGTCCTCTACAGACTCCAGGTTCTTGTTAAGACTTACCTCTTCTGTTCATACTCAGGTCTCTAGTGGGTGACAAGAACTAAGCTGATCAACTAATACTGCCTTAGATATCACTCATTGTTTATTGTTTATTGCGTAGCCCACGATAATAAGTGATTTCTGTAGCCCACGATAATAAGTGATTTCTGTTTTCTCTTCAGCTGTTTTACTGCTCAGAAAATCTATTTGAGTTTTGCCTGGGGCTTTGTGGCCAGAGATGCTCAATCTGTGGTTTATGGACAGCCAACAG
Organism: Cheracebus regulus; assembly: GCA_963574635.1. Lineage (NCBI taxonomy): Eukaryota > Metazoa > Chordata > Mammalia > Primates > Pitheciidae > Cheracebus > Cheracebus regulus. The sequence goes on from CAUYQU010098897.1 coordinate 2,512, forward strand.
GTCATAGAATTCAAGGGGTCCATGAACATGGATGGAAAAATATGTTTTTATTTTCATTAACAACAAAAGTTGTATTTTTTTTTTTTTAGTAACTGATAAAATACATCATTCTTTTTACGAACCTCTAATGGAAACTTGGCATATAAATGCAGGTAGCAAACCATAGCAAAATAACACTTACATAGTAAACAGAGTAAACGCTTTCATAGTAAAAGTGACTGTGATTTTGCTGATTTTGTTGCTATCAAAACAAATAAATATTTTCATATCAAGTTATAGTTGTTGCAAGTACCTTGAAGTTATTTATGCTCAGGGTTACTACTCTGAAATTATGATAGGTATAAACCTGTCACTAGTTTCTAAATGCACTAATAAAAAGTGCACATACTATTATGTCTCAATTTTAAAATATTTAACTGTTTTTCAATGTAATTGGTTTCCTTTGTATTTTGTTTTCTGCATTTAAAGTTATTTAAATGATTCAAAAGCATTATTCTGAGAAGGGCACCATGGCACAAAACAGGCCAGAACCCCTGCATCAGTGTTTTCGGGATGTAGGGGTGGCACTGGGACACAGGGATTGTCCTTCTGAGCCTCTTAAATTGCATCCGTGGCCACTGCCTGCCTGGGCTCAGTTGGCTGTGTTAGGCTGGGGCTGCAGGAAAGTTAAGCTCTGCTGAAAAGCTCACCTTAGGAGTTTCATCATCTTTGGGCAATTCCATTAGTTTGAGAGTCCAGCTCCCTTCCACAACCCCACAATCTTAACAGGGAATTATGTATTAAAGGACAAACAGCAAGCATGAGTCAAAGCTGTTTTGGTAGCAAGGAAGAGAAAATGATTCACGCTGGCTCAGAGCAAGGCATCGGTGTGCTGACCTCAGAGTTCTCATGAAAACAGAGCATAGCAGGCCACTTAGAAGGCAGGAAGCAGCCCAAGACCGAAGCATCTACTTTCTAAATCTCTCAGGAGCCTCCTGCTCTCTGCTTCTCGTTGCACACCTGCCTCATTTTCTCGTTTCCGACCAGCCTCTTTGGTTTTCTCCTGAGGTCTGCTCTCCTATAACTTCAGCTCTGGCTCCTTCTAGTGTCCACTCAAGCCCTGGTACTACATGGCCTTGCAGCCCAACTTCTCGCAGCTCACTGGCTCCTGGCTTCTTATGGATCTTGGGAAGACTGCACATCTCTATGCATTCAAGCAGGTGGGGCCATGTGACTAGCTCTGGCCAATGGGCTGTGAGAGGAAGGGAGCCTGTGTCACTTTCCAGTCAAAGCTTTTAAAGCCAGCACGAGCCCCTTCTGTGATTTATTCCTCTGCCAAGGTGAACCCTGAAGCCTCATGTAGAGACGACAGTGTCATAAGACGGGTGAACCTCTGTCATCCTGGGGCCTGAGTGATAATGTGGCACAGAGAAACTCTCCTGCCCCCACCCCACACTCGGCAACATACCTTTGCATGTAATGCCAGGAGTAAACAAGTGAACAAGGAATGATCTATTTTTTAATCCACTAAGATCTAAGGGTTGTGTATTGCTGCAGCATATCTTATCCTTTCCTAACTAATAGACCATCTCCCTATGTGAATATAAATTATTGGTAGAAGAATCTGAGTGACCTATCCTGGGTCAGTTGTCCATCTCAGTTCAACAAGATGTAGTTGGGGTTAAGATAAATCATGATTAAAATGTGCCTGACTTCATCATTTACAAAAGGAGAGTTTGTAAGAAAAAAAATCTTACTCTTCAGAGAGGTGGCATCCAAGGTCTTTAGGGAGAAATGTACTTATAATTTAGGGAAGATGAACACAGTGCCTAAGGGTTAAAGTGGTCTGGGATGGTGTACTAGTCTGTTTTCACATTGCTGATAAAGACATACCCAAGACTGGGTAATTTATAAAGAAAAAAAGTTTTAAGGGACTCACAGTTGCACATGACTGGGGGTGCCTCATAATCATGGTGGAAGGCAAAAGGCATGTCTTACATGGCGGCAGGCAAGAGAGAATGAGAGCCAAGCAAAAGAGAAAACTCCTATAAAGCCATCACCTCTTGTGAGACTTATTCACTACCACAAGAACAGTATGGGGGAAACCACTCCCATGATTCAATTATCTCCCACCAGGTCCCTCCCGCTACAATTCAGGATGAGATTTGGGTGGGGACACAGCCAAACCATATTGGATGGCTCTGATGGGTTTGCCAATTATACAAACTATATTCAGGATTTTTCAACAGTGACACAGTTGACACAGAAACGGAATAATTCTTTGTTGTTGGAGCCTGTTCTGCGCTTAGGAGGATGTTGAGGAGTATCAGTGGCTTCTGTGCAAAAGATTCCAATACTACGAGCACACCATGCCCTCCCAATCATGACAATCAAAATTGTCTCTAGACATTGCCAAAATTGCCCCTAGTTGAGAACTACTAATCTATAATTTCAGGGGAAGTCAAATTTTAAAAATTCTATTCCATAGATTCCATGTATGTTCCTAGTTGTCAGACCATTTGTCTTCATTTTGGGTTCAGAAATTAAGGTCATATTTATAATGAATATATTAACAGCCTGGAGTCAAGTGTCATCAACTTTTTGGTCTTCACTACTTTTTCCCTATTGCTTATCTTGTAAATGCCTGACTTGGTAAAGATAATGACCCCGACACCTTTCTGTTTTCCTAGCACCCACTCAAAGCTACCTTAGGTGAGTAGGGTCCATGTGTCCAAGCCTATACACACTCCCTTGGGAACTCTGCAGGTGGTCATGAACAGGCTGGAAATCTAGTGGTTATGCCTGAAGGAAACCAGTGGCTCACACCCCTATTCCGCACACTCTTTCTCTGAGTTACTTTTTCCTATAAATGGATTATAGCAGCCAAATTTAGTTTCTCTGTGAGCCCCTTTTCTGTTGAGCCTTGCCAGAAGACCGTGTGCACCAGCCTTCCTCCATTTCTTTGTCCCTGCTTTAATTGGAGGGGCTTCCTCTCTGCTCTGCCTCAAGTAAGAGAGAAAGAGCCCTTTGCCACGTGAAAGCATAATAGGCACTGTATGAAAACAGTCACCTAGCAAACAAGATCCTTGGAGGGCGTCTGTTGTGTGCCCAGTTCAAAGTGACTGCTGGCTGACCAGTAATTAGCTTGGCTGAAGCCTGCACAGCAGACCTGGTGAACTACAAAAGGCAACTTTTGGGAAGAAGCTTCTTGAAGGAGATGCGAGAAACCTTTCTAAGAGGTACTGCCCAAGTCTTTCTTATGATCTTGCACAGTGGAGCTGAAAACTGGATTAAGGCAGGAAATAATAAGCTATGTGTGTGCTCACATGCACACACATGTTCACGCACGGCTTTGCTTGCTCATTTACTTTCTATATTAAAGAGCCTGCTGACCTCTGTAATCCATCCCCTCAAATTCAGAAGCAATGAACAGGATGCATTCTGACTTTAAATGCAATGGAGAGCTTTGAAAAGATGAAAAATTAGCAATGTATGGGCTAAGCAACCCAAAGAGACCTGAAAAGGGAAGGAAATGGCTAAATGAAGTTTCAGATGTCACTACGATCCTGAGGCTGGTGTTTGGATGTATAGGAAGCTTCGTGCGGTTATGAAAAGGGGAATCAGGACCTCTCTGCCCACCCCTGACCTGGCTCTGTCTGAAACTTTTAATTTCCTTCTCTTTTCTATGCTTTGCCAAATGAGAATGAACCTGCTTGGAAATGGCCCCCATTCCATCTCTAAGACATTCTGCCTTATGCTATCAAGACGAAGGAGATTGATTTTCTCAAGCATATTTCTCTCCCATTTCTTTTCTTCACCACGTCTTTTCTTCACTGCTAGTCTTGATTTTATCCTCAGATCTTCTCTGAAATGAATGAAATGCAAATGCTGCAGTAAAGTTTATCCCCAGATGCCTGTGTTCTGCCTGGAGAAAACAGCAATGGCTTTAAATCCCTTGTGTTAGTCCAAGCTGTGATGGTTGCAAGGGTAGGAAGCTAACTTATGGTAGCCTAAGCTGAAACATTGTTTCACATAACACTCCTTAACAATGGGTGTGCACTATGTTACAGGCGCTCCGGAAACTTAGATACTATCAGGACTCCCTCACGCTCCAACTCCGACACTCGCTTCTGTCTCCCTTTGCACATTGGCCTCGTTCCTGCCTACTGTACATGGGCTTTCTACACCCAGAAAAACATGCCCCTCAGTGCTGCATCAACTTAGCAATTCCAAAGGAAAGAGAAGTATACCTCTCACAGCTCACTTATACAAAAATCTAGAGAAAGACTCTGATTGGCCCAGCCTGGGTCATGAGCCACCCCTGGACCAATCACTGTAGCTGAAGAGACTGAAGAGATGGGGTTCTCTGATTGGCCAGTTCTGCATGAATGCCACTTCCTGTGTCTAGATTGGCCACCAGAATCACAGGCAGGAGGTTTTGGGGTATAGGTGTCTAGAAAAAGGGAGAAGTTATAACCAGAAAAAATGAAAAAGTGTTGCTAGGCAGACTTAAACAGCAATGTCCACAAAATCAGTTATCAGGCCACGTGGGTGTCATGGCTCATGCCTGTAATCCCAGCACTTTGGGAGGCCAAGGCAGGTGGATTAATTGAAGTAAAGAGTTCGAGACCAGCCTGGCCAACACAGTGAAACCCTGTCTCTTCTAAAAACACAAAAATTAGTCAGCCACGGTGGCACACTCCTGTAGTCCCAGCTACTTGGGAGGCTGAGGCAGGAGAATGACTTGAACCTGGGAGACAGAGGTTGCAGTGAGCCAAGTTCATGCCGTTTCACTCCAGCCTGGGTGACAAAGCAAGACTCCACCTCAAAAAAAAAGAAAAGAAAAAAGAAAAAAAAAGTCTCCAGCCCTTTCTTTACTGGCTATGTGACTTTGGGCAAATAACTTATCACTTCTCTGAGTCTCAATTCTCTCATCTGTAAAATGGGGCTAATAATGGCACCTATCTCATAGGGCAGCTCTGAGATGCAACTAAGTTCACATAAGCCTTACAAAGCACTTACAGCAGTACCCTGCACCTGGTAAACACTGCGTAAAAGCTGTAATCTATAGGCAGGTTGTATCTTCTAGCTTCTTTCTTTACCCTTTAGTTTTTCTGGTTACTTCTTTCTTTTTCCTTTAGGTTTTCTCTTGCCTAGTTCTTCTTGTCAGTGCAGAGATTTACACACTATAGTGTGCATATGAATCACCTGAGGAAGATTTAAAAATGGACGTAGCTGGGCCCCACTCTGGGTATTTGAATTCCATAGGTCTTGGGTAGGTCTTGGGCCTCTTTGGTTTTGACAAGTACCCCAAATGGTTCAGATGTAAGCGGACTTTTAGACCCCTGGTGATGGCAGGGGCACTGGGCAAGACGGTTCTAATTCCATGATTCCTTTGTTTTCTGTATAGACATGAGTTGGTTACTTGATCTCAGCTTTCTCATCTTTAAGAGGGAGATAATGTATCTTCCAGCCAGGACCAAATGAGAGCATGCCTTCAGTATCTACATATTCTGTAAAATAAGACCCAAGATATCTGATTTATTAAGAGTGCTGGAAATTTTCATATGTATTACCTCACTTAACTCTTTCAAATAACTTGCAGGGTTGAGGCCTAGTTTTCATTAAACAGGGAAGAAACTGAAGCTCATAGGATAATTGAGGCTCAAATTAGTTCGTGTCTGCAAAGCACAGTGCCCAGCACACAGTGAATGGTTTTCCCCTTTCTTCTGACCTCACCTTTCTCTTCTCCATCGCAGCAACCTTTGTGCAAAGGCAGTTTTGTGTGTGAAAGTGACATTGAAATAGCCTCCTGTTTTCTCTAATGGAAAATTGGGAATCTCAAAATCGGCCCCTTGCCTGGTACAAAGAACTTCTTGTCTTGGGCTTGCAATTTCCTTCAAGGACTAAAATGTTCCAAAGTTCAGGAGTCAACATCCATAAAGCAGACCCTCACAAAACAATATGCAGGTGATCTGAGTGCTTCCCCTTCTCCTTTGTGTGTTGGCCTTCCAGGGACGAGGGAACCCACCCAAGGCACCAGGAAACTAGGGCACAGAGCATAAGCCCAGAGCAAAAAAGCCCCTGGGCAAAGCAAGTCCAGGTGAAAACCCGTGGCCAGCATGGCTCAAGGGAACTGCACTGTTTTTCATGAGAAATGAATCAGGCCTCCTGCAACCTCTGCTTTCTTCTGAGCACTTGCTCCTCTCCCACCCATTACCGGTGCACCTGACTTAGGGATTTCCGGGATGTCTGCAAAGCCCTCCTATGCCTGCTCTGACTTTTTGGCACGTCTCTCTGGCCTCCTGGGCCCTGAGCCGGATGTTTGCTTTCTGCATGGATTTTTGATCTGGCCTCCTAGGAGCTGGGCTCAACCTTGACTTTCTCCCTTGCGCTGCCTCACAGCTCCTATACAACCTACACGCAAGTGTGTGCATGTGATTTATTTGTGAATAAACTAGCTAAGCTTTTAAAAAATAAGCCTAGTTACAATTCACCCATCACACAATTTACCCATTGAAAGTGTACATCTCACTGGTTTTTCATACAGTCACAGAGTTGTGCAACCAACACAATCAATTTGAGAGTATGTTCATCAACCAATAGAAAGAAACTTCCATTCCCTTGAGTTATCACTCCCTACCTACCCCAACCCCTTAATCCCTGGAAGCTGCTAGTCTCCTTTCTGTCTCTGTAGATCGATTTCCTTATTCTGGACATTTCATATGAATGGAATTATATATGATCTGGCCTTTTGTGACTGGCTTCTTTCACTTAGCGTGATGTTTTCAAGGTTCATCCATACTGATGAACATGTGTGAGTACAGTTGTCCCTTGGTATCCAGGAGGAGGACTGGTTGCAGAACTCCCCTCACAAACCAAATCCACAGATGCTCGAGTCCCTTATATAAAATGGCACAGTATTTGCATCCAACCTACATCCTCTCATATATGTCTAGATCACTTACCATACCCCAAACCAGGCCACACATCACTTCATTCACTTGGATTCAATGTCGTACTTGAGGTGTGGCAAATTCAAGTTTTGCATTTTAGAGCTTCATTTTTTGTTTTTTGTTTTTTGTTTTTTTGATCCACAGTTGGCTGAATTTACAAATGCGGAACCCACAGATAAGGAGGACAGACTGTACTTCATTCCTTTTGATGGCTGAATAATGTTCCTTTGTGTGGATATGCAACGTTTTGTTTATCCATTTAACAGTTGATGGAGAGTTATATAGTTTCCGCATTTCAGCTCTTATAAATAATGGTACTCCCGGTAGATATTCACTTGCAAGCTTTCATGTGGATGTATGTTTCTAACTCTCTTAATTATACACCTAGGAGTAGAATTGCTCCAGAGATTCTATGGTAAGTCTACATTTAAAGCAGCTGACGCTTTTAATTTGTTTAAAGAAGTTAAGATCAGAGCTTGTCCAGGACATTAAAGGTTAAAATCTTTTACTGCATTGGAGCTACCTGAAGAAATATTTTTTATCTGAGGATATTTATACCTGATTAGGGAGAGAAGCACTCCAGAGAAAGACTTAGAAGTGGTTGTTGAAACTTCATAGTAAAACACAGGTGCCTGCACCAGTCTCTATTTTCTCACCATTCACTGGAGCTGGATGCTAATGAGATTTGTCTTTCCCCATATGGCCCTGTCTCTGTGAGGTCAGGAGAGAATGAGCAGCTCTTGAAGGATGTGACTCTCTTTAGGGACCTGCAAACTGGGCTTTTCACAGAAGGCACTGGGGATACAGTTCAGGACCTGCTTTCCGTTGGGGAAGAACTTCCCCCTGGGGACCTGTCTGCATGGAGTTAGCTCACTGTATTCTTGTTACATGGGCAACAGTGCTTATTGGTGTCGCTAAAAATTTTAGTTCATATTTTATAGCTTAAAGTTATTATATACTCGTGATAGCCCATTTAGAAATTGGAAAAAAAGTAGATGGAAAAAAATTTGGCTTTATCCCGCCAACCAAAGAAAGAAAACCACCATTAATATTTAGAGTATTTCCCTCTAGGGTTCCCCTCTCCCCCACCCGGCCATAGGATTTTTTACTCTCTAGGGAAATAAACTTCTAGGCCTATGTGATGGCTCTCAGATTTCCATATGAGAGAGTTTGTGGGCAGCGTTCTGGTAGAAGGGGAGGCTTAAGTCTTAAAGCTGCGTTTGCCAAACAAGCGTGTGTTTACTGGGCGGCATAATAGCTTGCGCCGCTTTTGGGAAGAGCTGCCGGGAATTGGGAGGGATGTCAGTTTCACACCGCCCATCAAAGGAAGGTGAGGAAATCCACTCAACTTACATCTTCCAAATCAAAAGCTAGAAACTATCCTTTTCCCTGCGTGCTCCCAACTCAGAGTCCCTGCCGTCCTGGCTGCATGGTGCTCCCGTCCCCAGCTTAAGGTGACCCAACCCCCTTGCCCAGGAACAGAAGAGGTCAGTGAGCAGCGTGCTCTTCACCCCAGCTTCTCTAGAGCTTAACTCAGCCGGGACTGATAAGTGACTTAACCAGCCCCACTGGCTACTCAGTGTGACCGCTTAGAAACCAGAAAGGGAAGGAGCCACAGGCAAAGCTCAAGGACACCATTTTTGGGGTTTAGGTTTGTTTTAAATAGAGGTCTGACCTTTCAAGTCCCTTCTAACCCTGAAGCTCTGGGCATGTTGCCGAGACAACCTGCTTGGAAGACTAAACAGGCAGGACGCGGACTAAAGGACAGCGTGCAGCAAGTCCATCTGACACGCTTGATGATTTGCACAGTGATGGAGCCACATGGCAATCAGACCTAGGGAACAGCATTCTGCATCATCACCTCTAATTTGTGGTGCTGTTACGAACCAACACTGTTTTGTTTTTTCTTTTCTCATTTTATTAGTTCTTCTGGACTGAACCAATAATCAGCATAAATGGTGAGGGCTTTTCCCAAGGTCTTGTATCCATGATGCCTGCAATTTTTGCCCCTTTTCTTATCTCTCTCATCTCATGCCTTCCTCTCCTTCTATCCCCTGGATCCCAGGAGTCCCTCAGGCTTTCTCCCTGCTTCCTGCCCTCTTCACAGAGTACCAGCCCCAACAAGCACCATGCAGAAGGACTTGTGGGTCAGGAGGCCAAGGACTGCCTGGCAAGCCCGCTGACCCTGGCACGGAGGAAGGGGAGGAGAAGACTCAGGGAGAAAGGGCTTCGGATCCCAGCGTCAGAGAGCCTGGAGGTCTGGCATGAGGTCGAGCTGAGGACTGGCCCAACCACCTCATCTGAACTTGGCCACCGACTCATTACATAGCCTTGGAAGCCACTTCTCTCTCTGGGGCTGTTTCACCATGAGGATGGGGGACAAGGATACACTCTGAAGTCTTTCCCAGCCCTCGCAGTCCAGGATATGAATATAGACACAGAATAGGACCAAAATCTGGTGACATGTGTCCAAAATGGTAATAGGATAGAAAAAGCAAAAGCCTTAGGTGAGGAGTCAAGAGTGTTGAGTTCTCTTTCAGTAATGCATAATGACCTTAGACAAATCATGCCTTAGTCTCTTTATCCATAAAACACCTATTTATATCTCAGGTTGGTGAATAAAAATCCAGTGAAACAAGAGATGGGAATTGTAAAGAAAAGATTATGAAGTTACTCAGCAGTGATGAGGGCCCTGGCGGGGGCAGTTTGGAGGCCTGTTTTGGGGACCTACTGAGGTATTGTAAATGCCTGAAGGGTCTGGGGGGACCACGCCTCATGGGAGAGATGACTGAATGTCTTGGCATTTACAGGCAATTGTGTGGCTTAGGCAAGATGGAGGAAAATGGAACCATTTCCTAACTCCCAGGGCTGTGGTCTTGGTGGACAGAGGATTTGACTTGAGCAGGGGGCAAGTGAGGGGCAGGGTGTGACATGTTGCACTGAGCATTGTCTTTAGCTCAGTTCAGGAAGGGGTGGTAAGAAACAAAACAAAATGGCACATTTATTCTAGAGTTGTGACACCGGGAGTATTCTAAGAAATAAAAGGAGAAGTCTAAGGCACTCATCTGGCTGTTTTAGGAGAGGTGTAACACTTAAGAAAGGACGTGGGTAATGCCACGAGCCGGAGAGCATACATGGCCACCAGAGCCGCCTGCTCTACTGAGGAGGACACCTGACCCTCCTGGGCACCGGACCGGGGAAGGGAGGCACTGAGACCCGGGGTTCCCATGACTCTGCTGGTGCAGGCTCAGCTCTACAGACGGTCATTGTTCTCAACACCCCTTTGTTGTCCTTTCCCAGGCACCAGGCGGGTGGGAACTGAAGAGTCATGGCTTACCCAGAGATAAGGTCTTTTTATGAGCTTCCCGATTTCACTGAGGCAGGAACTTGGCCAACTGGCACGGATGATGGACAATTCCCTCTACCTGGCTCCTTCTGGGAGAGGGAAGCTCTTCCCAGTGCAGACAGGAGGGTGCCGACACACTCTGGGAAGACTGGTGCTGGGTGCTCTGGAGCAGAGGTCTGACCCAGCAAGACATCAGCAAGGGAGAAGAGAAAGATTGTGTTTATCCTGCTTTGGTCCATGTCAACAAGTGCTCAGGAGAACAAGTCCAGCCATCACTTCTGGTGGTGAACAGACTAGCAGATCATTTCCCAAGATTCTTCTGAAAACTTCTCCTTTTTCCTTCAGGGAAAAAGACGGTGAAGGGGATTAAAAGAAAATCCAAGAAACATCTATATGTTTTATCTAAATTCCAATATGCAGGAGAGACTTGAAGGTGAACCCTTGAATCATCATTAGTCAGGTCCAAAGGACTTTAAATGAGGTACTTTGAAATGCTCATTCTGGTGAATTCATAAAGAAACAGAGACAGAGGCAGAGGAAAAGACACACACACAGAGAGAGAGAGAGAGAGAGTTAAGAGAAAGAGATTTTAATTAAGGTAAACTTTTAGTATAAAAATACAGGTGCTTGGTAAAATAGTCAATTAGAAAAGCATATAGTGGCAGGGCACAGTGGCTCATGCCATAATTTCAGCACTTTGAGAGGCCAAGGTGGGTAGATCACTTGAGGTCAGGAGTTTGAGACCAGCCTGGCCAACATGGGGAAACCCCATCTCTACTAAAAATACAAAAATTAGCCAGGCGTAGTGGCTGTAATCCCAGCTATTTGGGAGGCTGAGGCACAAGAATTGCTTGAACCCAGGAGGCAGAGGTTGCAGTGACCCAAGATTGTGCCACTGCACTCCAGCCTGGGTTATAGAGCGAGACTGTCTCAAAAAAAAAAAAAATGTACATACTGAAAAGTTGATCTTTAAATTACTATCCCTCAATTCCTTGGCTTGTTTTCTCAGAAACAACTACTGTTATTGATATGTTGGGTATTCTTACTCTAAAATTTTTAAAAAACATTTTTACAAGTGGTTTCTTGAAGATCTATGTGAGATTGAAGTTGCTGGAGATCTGAATATTACTCTAATGCAGAGAGCCTTCAAGGAATGTCACGAGGATTAACTCAAACCTGCACATGTATCCCTGAACCTAAAATAAAAGTTAAAATATTTTTAAAAGAGTATAAATTTAAAAAATAACAATTTCATTGTACATTTAAAAATAACCAAAAAGAGTATAAACAAATTGTTTGTAACACAAAGAAAGGATAAATGGCCAGGCATGGTGGCTCATGCCTGTAATCCCAGCACTTTAGAGGCCAAGGCAGGCAGACCACTTGAGGTCAGGGGTTCAAAACCAGCCTGACCAACATGGTGAAACCCCATCTCTACTGAAAAATACAAAGAATTGGCTGGACGTGGTGGCAGATGCCTGTAATCCCAGCTGCTTAGGAGGCTGAGGCAGGAAAATCGCTTGAATCTGGGAGGCAGATGTTTCAGTGAGCCGAGATCATGTCACTGAACTCCAGCCTGGGTGACAGAGCGAGACTCCATCTCAAGAAAAAAAACAGAAAACCAAAACCAAAAAACAAAGAAAGGATAAATGCTTGATGTGATGGATACCTTGTTTAACCCGATGTGATTATTATGCATTGTATGCCTGTATCAAAATATCTCATGTACTGTGTAAATATATACACCTACAATGTATCCACAAAAATAAAAAATGAAAAAAAGATATGTACCTTTTTTAAAAAACAGAATAAATAAAAAGATAACAAGGCTTCTGTCCCAATGGTGGGAACGGTGGCAGGCAACGAGGTTCTGAGAATCCAGCCGTAAGCAAACACACAAACGAATCATAAAATGTGAGATACTGTTAAGTACTATCCAGAGGATTAAAATAGACTGATATGTCAGTCACTCCCCATCTCTTTCTGAGCAGATGGCTTTTAAGGTGAATAATATGAATAACCGGTACATCTCTTCCTTCTTTGTTAGCTTTATAATCTCTGACAGTACTTCTGTTGAGAGTTGCTCTGATGCCATGTGTACGTCATCTCTCACTTACACAGACTCACACTGACAGCCACACATTCAGAGTCAAAGGGGCAGCCTCAGAGCGTCCACCATCTGGGGCCGCCCGTTGTTCCCTCCACCCCCTTTCTTGTATCGGAACTAAGACCCCATTCTCCCCTGTCCTTATACCCGCCACATGTTCCCCATCATCTGCGGAGTTCATGCGCAGCATGTTGAATATGCAAAGTGTGTGCTGCAAGTTGGAGATTGTGAAAGTGTGGGAGGCCACCCTGAACGTCTGCTAGCCCTAGACCGGCTTCTAGATGCTCTTAGTTTTTAACACATTCCTGGTGTGAACCACCTTAGTCCTCTTTTGTTTCTCCAAAGGACTGCAGAAGAAAATAAGCCAATTATCTAAGCATTCTGGCTAGTAAATGCTTGGTACCTACTGATCATAGATCTCAATGTTGTGTAGTAATGCTAAGGACTCCAAGTTCCTAGGAAATCCTCATTATTTTTACTCCCATTCCCAACACACTAACTCTCTGAGTTAGGAGAGGACACCACTTCTCCCCAGAAATGAGAATCTTTTCTTTCTTCCCTCCTTCCCCTTCCCTTCTGCCTTTCTGTCTTCCTTTCTTTTTCCTTTCCTTTTCTTTTTTTTTTTTTTTTGAGATAGAGTTTTGCTCTTGTTGCCCAGGCTGGAGTGCAATGGCACGATCTCGGCTCACCGCAACCTCTGCCTCCCAGGTTCAAGAAATTCTCCTGCCTCAGCCTCCCAAGTAGCTGGGATTACAAGCACACACCACCATGCCCAGCTAATTTTTCTGTATTTTTAGTAGAGACAGGGTTTCACCATGTTGACCAAGATGGTCTCAATCTCTTGACCTCGTGATCCACCCGCCTCGGCCTCCCAAAGTGCTGGGATTATAGGCATGAGCCACCGCATCCGGCCTCCTTCCTTTTTCTTTCCTTCCTTTGTTCCTTCTTTCCTTTCTCTCTTCCTCTTTCCATGTTTACTTTCTTCTTCCTTCTCATATCACTCGACGTACGTATCCATCATCAATTTATTGCTTACTGTTGCCAGTTTTGCACTTTGCGTTAATGAAATCATACACTTGTTCTTCGGCTTCTTCCATGACACATATTTTCTTGTTATCATTTTTTTATGTTTTTGAAATTTATTCATGTTCATGTCCACAGCTATTAGATATTTTCTCTAGCCAATAATATTTCTCTATATTAAAATGCCACAGTGTGTCCCTTCTGCTAACGGGCGTATAGGCAGTTTCTGTCCTTCACTATTGCATATGATGCTGTAACGAAAATTCGCTGTCCTGCCTCCTGGTGCACGTGGATGTACACTGGGGAATGGAATTGCTGGTTCAAAGTGTTATGAGCAGATTCAACTTTATCACACAAAGTAGAGCTTTTTTTTTTTTTTCTTCCAGAATAGCTGTCATTTCAAGAAAGCTCTCTGTAGTTAGGAAAGGGGACCCTAGGTCCAGGTGGGTTCAAAAGTACCTTCTCTAACCATTACAAAGAAATGTATTAGTTTTCCTAAAGTAAGTTTGCAATTTTAATGAATAAGAATCCACATAAAACAAAGTATTATGGCATACATGGAAGGAGCCCTGTCTGCAGGATGCATTGATGAACACAGGGTGCTTCCCCATTAGCTGGTGGACTACCCTAAGTAGGCAAAAGTGTGATGCACATAACTGGAATGTATTCAAGGTAAAGCCAAAGGAGAAAGAGTCAGGGAATGTGGGGTCTGCCCATGGTACTAACCAAGAGTTGGGACCTGGGTCCCAGTTTTCAGATGAAACTGTCCCCTCTGGCTCCTCAGTGTGAATTTGCTTGAAGGACCTTAAAGTTTCCTTAAAGCCTCCTCTCCTACAGTGGGTGTTGTTTTATCAGCTTCCTTCTCCCTGTGAGGGGAAACCCGCCTCGCTCACCCCCACTGTTTTACATAAAACTGGCCAATTCCCTCATTTAATTCATAATGATGAAAACTGAATATACTACTGCAATTTTAAATTATTTTGGGTTTTGTTCAGAAGGATGCAAATAGGAACGGATAGATTCATAGATATACACAAAAGAAAATCGAGGCCATTGTTTAACCCCACATGGACTTTATACACAACATAGACCAAAATGAATTTCAATGAAAATACTTCTGGAGATTCAAATCTGTCATGGGTACCTATGTGGATGACTCCATGATAGATTTCCTTCACCCATGCCAGCCAAATGTGGGTGTGGGAAGATGACTTCTTTCTGTGCTCCCATTTTCTGATTGATTTGTGTAATGCTTAGGAATTTGTGACATATTTCCACCAGCGTTGTTTAATTAGATTTTCATAACCTAGTGAGTGAGGAGGAAGGGATGATCTCCAATTATGCAGAATGAAGAAACCAAGGCCCAGGGAGGTTGACATACTTATCCTGAATCACCTTTGTTCCTCTCCCAAGTGGGCTGGGTCCAAGAAGGCTGGGTCGCATCACAGTCGAAGGAAACATGTGCATCTCAGGGGGCATCATGGGATTACGGTGGTATTTCTCCATGTCCCGGGCTACACCAGCTTAAAATCACTAAGGAGGAATTGATACCCACAGAGTGAGGCTGCCTTCCATTCCAGCGTCTCATCACAGCCCTGGACCCAACAGCATCTTCCAGAGAGACTCGTGCCCATCCAGGGAGAAACCATCAGCAACACAGTGATGTTAATTGCATACTAGGAAGGAATGAATTTCAGATTCCCACCTTGCTCTGATTTTTAGGCCTCTGTTCTGTGGCGAAAGGTAAATATCCCGAGAAAAACAAACCTTGGTGGCAGCTGTCTTCAGGGATCTGTGTACTTTCAAGATAAGGTGAGTTGCCCCAATCATTTTATGATCCTAATTGTTGGGGAACAGGATATTCGTTGGCAAACACATCGTTGTGACCCTCCCAGCTTCCTTCTGTGCTGATTAAAATGAAGCCATTTGCTTATGAAGCCCCCCCAGAACTGAGGCATTGATGGTTATTTTTTTTCCCCTCTCCCTAGAAAACCTATTTCCAGAGGATACGCCTCACCACAGCAGGCCTCCACGTGGCTTACACAAATAATGCAAAAATCTCCAACAACCCCTGCAAAGAACTTGCTCCTGGTACATGGGCTACATTTTATTTATTTTATTTTATTAAATTTTATTTTTTTTAATCTAGCTAATACATTTGGGCTGTTTTTCTCCTTACCCCTGTCCCCCAACACCTTCAACTGTAGACAGAGTAATTTCAAACTGTAAGCTACTCCTGACTTAACTACTTATTAAAAACACTAATATGCTTGGCTGCTTTGATGTCTACAGAACAACAAAGGAAGAGAGTTACTCTGGGCCACTGTAATCCTTGATTTGTCACTAAGTTATGACACCCAGCAGAGCCGTGTGACAGTGCAAATCAATCATCCCATGTGCTCCGCGGGGCCTTCCCTGCCTCCCGCCGAGCCGCTGCAGTTTAATTAGCTTTTTTCACACTACCACAATGTACATCTGCAGCTTCAGCAAGAAAAAGAGATGGAGGCGAGTACACCGGGAAGCAGGAGCGTTAAAAAAAGTTCATATCGTGGAAAAAAAAAAGTCTGAAAGAAGAAACATCAGAGACCTTTGTAGTTTTTGCTTCAGAGGCATTAAGCCTGAGATACACAGGCCTGGGGTACACCAGATTGTTAAATGTAGACTTTAAAAACAGCTCCACCAAACTCTGCGCGGAGGAGCTATCAGATGGTGTTTAAAGGGCTTTTTCTTCTTTTTCGGGCAGTCTGTGTCTTCTGTTTTCCTCCTGCCTCTATACCCCAACTTCAGTTGATTGTGCAGAAGTTCTTTGACCCGGGCCCTTCTCGAGTCCACCAGGATGAAGGAGGCAAGACCTTGATTCCACCCAGGTTTTGCAAAACTTTGGATAAGTTCCTCCAGAAGGATGGTGTCCTTGAGTGAAAAGCATGTTCCTCTGTTCATTTTGCTGTGATAAATAATGGCAGCCAAAGACTAAAGCCAGGAATGAGGCCTCGAAGGTTGGGCCTCATAGACGGGGACAGCAGGGGTGAGAGCAAATCAGGCCTCGGTGTCAGACACAGAGTGACACTTTTGTCCCGGCCCGGGAGGGAGTTAGACAAATGAGATCAACCTGACCCTGCCTACCCTGGGGGTGTTCGGAACTCTGTCTGGTTCCTCTGGAAAACCACCTACCAGGGGAGGGGCCGGGAGACAGCCAATCTGCTTTTCCTGGAGAGTTCCTGGGCAGCTGTTACAGCTCTTGGGCTGGTGAGCTCAGACCCTGGTGACAGTGATTTAAGGTGGGTTGGAAGTTGGGTTTTCTCCTCCCAGAATTCTCTTTCCCTGCCTAGCTAGGGGGAAGGGAGCAAGAAGGAGCATGGAGGTGCTGAGGGGTCACCTTGTCGCATTTAGATGATGGTTTTTGAGTCACTTGCAGGGTGGGGTGTATCTGAGAAGGTCAAGAGCCCATCTCAAAAGCTCTCCCTGGAGCTCCTTCTACCCATTTTGTCTGAGCTTAAGCAACAGCCTGGTCCCCGTTTCTTCTGTTTCTGTCCCTCACATGTAGGCACATCTCAGTGGATAGGGGCAGGATCTGCTGTGCGCAGCTGTTCAGAGGCTACATTGCCAGATCCTGGGGGGTCTCCCATGAAGATCCTGGCCCAACCTGCAAAACCTTCAGCCCCGTATCAAAAGGTCACAGGGTCAGTGCTAAAAAGAAATGAGCTAACAAGCCACAAAAGGATTTGGAAAGAACTTAAATGCATATTGCTAAGTGGAAGAAGCCAACTGGAAAAGGCTATGTACTGCATGAATCCAACTGTATGACATCCAGAAAAAAGCAAAACTATAGGAGCAATAAAATGGTCAGTGGTTGCCAGGGGGAGAGTGGGAGGAGGGTGAATAGATGGTGCATGGGGCATTTTTAAGGTAGTAAGACTCTTCTGTATGATATTGTCATGGATACATATCACTGTATGTTTGTCAAAACTCATAGAATATACAACACAAAAAGTGAGTCTTCATGAAAGCTATAGACTTTAGTGAACAATAGTGTATCAATATTGTCTTATCAATTGTACCAAATCTACCACACTACTGTGTTATTAACAAGATGTTAATAACAGTAGAAATTTGGCAAGAGCGTAATATGGGAACTCCGTTGTTTTCACTTATTTTTTGTAAACCTACAACCACTCTAAAGGAGAAAGTCTGGTGCGGGATCTGGATTAAAATGAAAAAAAAGAAAAAAAGAAAAGGATAAAGTGTGGCTAGACGAGATGGTTCATTCCTGTAATGTCAGCACTTTGGAAGCCCAAGGAGGGAGGATTTGCTTGAGCTCAGAATTGAAGACCAGCCTGGGCAACATTGTGAAACCTCATCTCTACTAAGAATAGAAAAATTAGCTAGGAGTGGTGGCACACATCCATAGTCCCAGCTACTCGGGGGCTAAGGTGGGAGGACCACCTGAGCCCAAGAGGCAGCTGTTGCAGGGAGCTGTGATCACATCGTTGCACTCTAGCTTGAGTGACAGAACCAGACCCTGAAAAAGAAAAAGGAATAAAGTTTATTCTTTTAATTTTTTTTTTTAAAGATAACAGGGACAAAAGCCACAAAAACAGGTGGGAGAGGAGAGGTGAACAAGGGGCGGCTTCCCTTCGACCTGGGTTGTTTATTTTGTACTTAATTGCCAGCGGGCATTCACTGAGACCTGTGGTTACCTGGGAAGCATCCTTTTCTTCTGAGATAGTCTTCCTCCTGACCTGGCTTTGAGCACTGAGCAACAATCACCTCCCTGTTAGTGACACGTGAAACCTGAGTCTAACTCTTCTTTCCCGTTGACCTCCAGGCACATCCATGTTTTACGCAATGGATGGATGTAAACAGCATTTTGATATGCTGACTCATCTTTTGAAATACACAAAGAAAATATTCTCTAGTGAACTCCTCTGGAGAGGAAAGAGGCACATAATTTCAGGGCAGAAATTGTTCTTCTAGGTCATGTGGTCCCACCCCTAGAAAGGTTAATCCACTGATCAAGGTCATCCAGCCAAGCCTTGACCAAATTGAGATCAATTTCAGGATTTCTGACTCTCCATCCTATCCAGCATCCTTCCACCCGGTTGGCTTGCTGACCTTCTAGGAGGCCTGAGCCCCAGTCCTATATCTGTTTGTCAGGGGCTGTGTGGCTTCATTAAATCTCATAACCTCCCTCTACACAACCCAGATGAATTTCCTTGTCTCCAAAACGAAAACACTCATGATATTAGAACTCTCAGCCAGGTGTGGTGGCTCATGTCTGTAATCCCAGCACTTTGGGAATCTGAGATGGGCAGATCACTTGAGGTCAAAAGTTTGAGAACAGCCCCGCCAACATGGTGAATCCCTGTCTCTGCTAAAAGTACAAAAATTAGCCAGCCATGGTGGTGTGTGTCTGTAATCTCAGCTACTTGGGAGGCTGAGGCAGGAGAATCACTTGAACCCGGGAGGTGGAAGTTGCAGTGAGCTGAGATCGTGCCACTGTACTCCAGCCTGCATGACAGTGTGAGACTGTGTCTCAAAAATAAAATAAAATAAGATAAAATAAACTCTCACCAGCAGTTACCAGGATTGAGGCATTTTTGCAGAATAGAAAGCTTGTCCTGTGCCAGTTAATGCCACCTTGGGTTACTTTCCTCTTCACTGCAGTTTTATTCCAGGCAGGGATTATCTGTTCTACCCAGAAAGAGGCAAAGGGATTATTTACTCCTGTAGAGTGGTGCTCCTCAAACTTCCATGCACACCTGAGTTCTGGTGGGGGATCTTGTTAGGAGGTCCCTTCCGATTCTGTAGGTCTGGGGCTCCAGGTGCTACATTTCTTCCCAGATGGAGCTGATGAAGCTGGTCCCTGGCCCACAGTCTGAGTGGCAGGGCCCTGGAGGACAGGGGAACAAAGGGAGGGGCCCACAGAGTGAGAATCCCTTCAGTGGGTTTCTCTGGCTGCTTTTGTCAGGGATAGGGAACCTGAGGGATAGGTCCCATCTTTGATTTCAGGAGGAGCAGAATTAGAAGCTCCTGGGGTCCTGGGCCTCCCCAACATCTAGGGGATCAGCTGCCAGGTTGACAGCCTAGCAGGGCAGAGACAAGGACCTTGGACCTCAAAGGGCTCTCTGCCCCCTTGTTCATTCTGGCTCCTGTTCAACTTCAGACAAGGCTCCATGCCTTTCTCCATCCCCTGTCCTTCCCCACCTGTGGGGAAGAAGGAGTCCACATCCCCCTCCTGCCTGAGAGTCTGATGCAGGACTTTCAGCTGCTCAAAAGCTTGGCCTTATCAGACACTTCAAATACTTTCCCACCAAGGGGCTGGGACATCCCATGAAGCCCTTGCAGCCCCAGCCCCGGGAGGTCAGCTTCAAAGATGGTACGTGACTGGGGGCAGGCTCCTGCTCAGAGAGGCCTTAGCACTTTGGGGGTGACTCCCTGGAGGAAGGGCCTTCTCATCGCAGAGGGGAAGGACGTCCCTTTTGAAAGAAAGTCCCTGTTTTCTCCCTCCACCCACCCCCCTGTTTCATCTGTTTCATGTCATCTCAGTCTGGGTTCGGGAAGATGTACGTGGGTGGAGCTGGGAGGGGTGGGAGTTTGGCATGCTCGGACTCTCCTGGTGTGTGATTGCCTCAGGTGCTTTTGTTTGCACCTCGGGAATGCTGATGGCACTGGGTAGGTTCACTGGAGACTGTTTTTGCACCAGTGTCTTGTTTCGCATTTAGCTGACACTCCCCAGAGACAGGGTCCAGTAAGCATGGAGTGAGGGCTCTGGGAAGACAGCTGACACGAGGCCCCCAGTGGCCACCGAGCCCCTAGCTGCCACCAAATCTCCAGCTGCCACCAAACCCCCAGCTGCCACAGGCCTATTGCACTGTGAGGGGCATTTAGCGTCTTTGGTCTCTTTCCACTAAATCAGAGTCCTCTCTAGCCATGTGGCAATCAAGAAATGTCCCCCCACAGTTCCAAATGCCCCTAAGGGGTTTGGTCCCTTTCCTGGTTGAGAAGTTCTGAGGGGCTCGGTGACAGTGGAGACCTGCCGCTTTGGCCAGCCGTATAGACCTCCTGGCTGGGGGTTATACACGTGAACATTCTGTAACCTGGACAGAGCAGGGCACTGAGGTTGATCTCCTTCTGTGGCTCTTGGATTCCGTGACTGGTAGTTCATCTAGGACACTGGAGCACAGGTCTCTGTGCCTCCTCCTGCCTTCCACCCTTCTCCCCACTCCTGCTGGCCCCAAAACCCACACATGCAATCACTCACACTTATATACACTTATGCACACACACTCATGTATACACTCATACATATACGTACTTCCTGACACACTTACACACTGTGATGTCTGGTCATACATTCATACACATATACCTACACACCTGTACACACTCACATGCTCATGTACAGGCACTCACATAGTCGCAATTTACACACAGCCCCCCGAAAGCTCAGGTTTCCACATAGGCTCCTCAGAAGAAACACCCCAGTGTCCTCTAAGGGAGTCCCTTTTCTCAGAGTGCTCAAGCAAAGAAGGTGGAGGTATTGCTATCCTTAGGTCAGCCTGGCCCTTGGGGACGGAGGAGGCGGTGAGTGCTGCACAGGGACATGGTGTCACCTGCCACCAGCCCACACAAGAGCAGAACTTTAGAGGGCAGCTGCTGAGCTATTTAACATTTTTGTCCCTCTGGACACCAAAAATAAATGATTGAATCTAGTTTTTCCTCCATGCCCATCAGAAAAGCAATTCATGATTATACAGAAAATGTAGAAACGACAGAAAAGAAAATATTCCACAACACAATCTCACTGCTCACTGATAGATAACCATTGTTAACAATTCTGTTTACATGTTCTAGTCATTTTTCTAATTGCCTATTATCATGCTTAGTTTGATTAAGTATGCCTTTTCTTTCCTTTACTTTAATGCTTTAACATCTTGAGGCCTTGCTAACCCTGAAGATACAGCCTCTTCCAAGTTTAGCCAATTTCTAGAGATAGTGAGAGATTCACTTAGAGTGCCTCACACGTGCAAACCAACAAGTTTAGAGCCCACACTCCAAGCACCTCCTTTATTGGTAGTATCGTTTGGATGTGTCCCCATCCAAATATCATCTTCAATTGGAGTTCCCATAATCCCCACGTGTTGTGGGAGGGACCTGGTGGGAGGTAGTTGAATCATGGGGGTGATGATTTTATAAGGGGCTCATTCTCCTGCCATCTAGTGAAGAAGTGCCTTCTGCCATGACTGTAAGTTTCCTGAGGTCTCCCCAACCATGCAGAACTGTGAATCAATTAAACCTCTTTTCCTTATAAATTGCCCAGTCTCGGGTATTTCTCCATAGCAGCATGATAATGAATTAATACAATTGAGCTCTTACACTCAGAGTTACTTACTATTCCCCTTTTCCAGTCACTCCTGAGCCAGCTGTCAGCAACTAAGGACAGCCCCCATTCCCCAGAGCCCAGTGAAATTCTTTAAGTGAGTCAATCCTAAGCCTGCCTACCTTGCTTCACCCATTCTTTCCTGCAGAAACCACAAAAAAGGCTCTTGCCTGTATTTTCCCCTCACTCTCTCTCTGCCTCCTGACAGATCCTGGTGCTCCTCCTTGTGCCTTCCCATGGCCCCCACTGCTGCATGGTGCACCCCTCCTCATGCGATGTGTGAACATAACTGTTCAATGGCAGTCATCTCCTGATCTGAATACCTTACCTGAATAATAATAAAAATCTGCATTTTCAGGCACTGTAGTATCCAGTTATCGAATCAAACACTGATCTGGATGTTGCAGTGAAGGTATTTTGCAGACGTGGTTAACATCAGCAATCAGCTGACTTTGGGTGGAAAAGATTCTCCTCCATAATCTGGATGGCCCGTGACATGGTTTGGATCTATGTTCCCACCCAAATCTCATGTTGAATTGTAATTCCCAGTGTTGGAGGTGGGACTGAGTGGCGGGGGGACGGTGACTGGATCATGGGAGTCGTTTCTAATGTTTTAGCACCATCCTCCTTGTGCTGTCTCATGATAGAGTTCTCATGAGATCTGGTGGTTTAAAAGTGTGTACCATCCTACTACTAACCCCCTTCACTTTCTTCCTCCTGCTCTGGACTTGCAAGAGGAGGCTGCTTTCCCATCACCTTCCATCATGATTGTCAGTTTCCTGAGGCCTCCCCAGAAGTCAAGCAGATGGCCAGCATCGGGCTTCCTGTACAGCCAGCAGAACTGTGAGCCAATTAAACCTCTTGTCTTTATAAATTACTCAGTCTCAGGTATTTCTTCATAGCAATGTGAGAACGAACTAATACAGCCCTCATCCAACCAGCTGTAGGGCGAGTTAAGAGACCAGTTAAGAGCATAAATGAGGTTTCACAGAAAAGAAAATCTATACATAAAAGCATACAAAAAAAAAACAAACAAAAACGTATGGCTCAGTATATTACCACAGACTTATTGTGAATAAGTACGGCTACCCATGTAGCCAGAACCAAAAACACACTCTAATTTCCCCTCCTCATTACTAATCCTTCATATCACCTCATGTCACCTCCCCAGCACTAACCTTTCCCTCCCCACCATAAATAAATTTTACAACCACTTCCTTATTTTCTTTGTAACTGTATCACTTAAGTGTGCATTCCTAAACACTCTGGTAGCTTGCCTACTTTTTTGAATTTTATATAAATTGAATCATACAGGGTACAAACAAATGCATGATTTCATATCTGATGTCTTTTGCTCAACATCATGAGTTGGATCCACTCTGTTGTGTTACTTTGGTTGGTTCAATTTCATTGCCAGATAGCATTCCATTATGTGAATACTCCAATATTTACTATTCATTCTGCTGTTGATAGACATGTGGTTTGTCTCCAATTTTGGGCCAACATGAATAATGTCGCTAGGGACACTTGTATGTAAGCCTCACGATACACAGGTACATATATTTCTTCTGTTAGGCATATACTTAAGAGTGGAATTGCTTATAGGATATGCCTATCTTCAACCTCAGTAAACAATGCCAAATAATTCTCCTGAGTGATTGTAATAATGTGCATTTCCATAAGCCATGCATGAGAGTTCTAGTTACTTCACATCCTTACCAATTATTAGTACTACTGGTTTTTTCTTTTTAAATATTAGCCATTGTGGTAGGTATATAGAAGTAAGTCATTTTGGTTATAATTTGCATTTCTTGATGACTAATGAAAGTAATTGCCTTTTGTTGTTTAGAGGACATTTGAATATCCAGTTTGTAAACTACCCATTATGATCTTTTGGGCATATTTCCTTTGGGCTTTCTGGCTTTGTCTTACTGATTTCTAAGAGTTCTTAATATATTTTACATCGAGTTCCTTGTCGTTATATTTACTGCAAATATCTTCTCCCATCATGTGGCTTGTCTTCTCACTTTATGATGGTGTCTTTGGGGGAAGGAGGATGCTATTTTTGATATAGTCAAATTTGCTAAACCTTTACTTTATGGTAGGTGCTTTCTGAGTTCTGTTTAATAAATCTTTGCTTACTCCAAGATAATGAAGATATTTTTCTGTGTTGTATTTTTCCTATTTAGATCTAAAATCTCCTTAGAATTGATTTGCATAGATGGTATAAAAAAGAATCAATACTGATTTTGTTCTATATGGATACCCAATTGACCCAGCACTATTTGTTGTAAAGATGTATCCTTTTTTTCATTGTCCTGTAGTGCCATCTTTATATCAAGTCTTTATATATGTATTGATAGGTTTCTGAATTCTCCATTTTATTATTTTGCTCATTTATCTAACATGTCACCATTACCACAATGTCTTAAATATAGCAATTAATATCTTCATATCAAGTAGAGCTGGTACTTTTACCTTCTTGGCTATTTGTGGCTATATTCATTTCAGAATAAATTTTAGGATCAACTTGTTAATATACACACATAAAATATCTGCTGAGATTTTGATTGGGATTGCATTAAATGTACAGATCAGTTTAGGGAGAATTGACTTTTTCAATATATGAATATGATATAATTTTCTATTTTTTATAATTTTCTTCAACAATCTTTTGTAAATTTTCTGATAGTGGTCCTGAATAGCTTTACTAGTTTTCAGCCTACCTACATGTTTAATGGCTTTGTATGTATGTAAAAATAAAATTTTATTTTCTAATTGTTGCCAGTATATAGAAATAAAATAGATTATTAATATTAAATTTATATTCAAATACTTTTCTAAATCTCTTATTTATTTCAGTTAATCAGAAATTCTTTTACATTTTCTACAAGCACAGTTATATTGTTTATGAATAATATTTCTTATACCTTTAGTTCTTTTTCTTGCCTTATTGCACTGGCTCAGTCCTTCAATATAATGCTAAATAGAGGTGGTTGTAGTGAGCAACTGATCTCAAGGGGAGACTTTAAGATAAATATGATGTTTGCGGTAAGTTGTTTTGGGTAAATACCCTTTATCAGGTTAAGAAAGTTCTTTTCGGCCGGCGCCCCAGCGCGGCGCTTCCCGGTGCGGAGTGTACGGGACGGACGGGCTCGGCTGGTCCCATCCCCACAAGGAAAACAGCAATTGGAAGCGCTGCAGACTGAGAGTCTCACAGCAAGCACAGCGAACCCGGGAAGGA